>WNWK01008771.1:80000-81949 GCA_009830355.1 Cherax destructor
CGGTGGTAAGACACAGATAACTTCCTTCGTCTGTTGCAGCCTCCTTCTGTTGGTTTTACTGTTTGTTGGGCCAGTCTTTGAAACTCTTCCAATGGTGAGTATACTGCTAATTAAACAGTTTCATTGTTAAGAATGAAGCTGTTGTTTTTAATTGGGCATTTTGTAAGTCTTCTCAGAGAGTAGACGTTTTAGAAAGTCTCGGTGTTAAAACTCATATAATTCTCGTTTTTTTTATGAATACTTTAATGAATTTCCTTGAAAGAGTATTATTTTTACACATATAATTTTCATAAAAATAACACAAAAGTTTTACTCCAGGTTTAAAACGCAAATTATTAACTAATACATACTTTATTCCTTCAATTTCTACTATTTTTACAGTCAATTTTATCGTATCAGATATTAATGCTCGCTCATGGCAATATTATATAAACTGAGAGTTGTATATCTTTCAGTGTATATACATTCTTCTCCTGATAATCATCTCCATGGCTTTGCATATTATACATGTCAGTGACACTGGTTTCTAGTTTAGTACAGCGTGTCTGTCTCCTTTCTTAAAAACTGGTCCTACATTTGCTGTCTTCCATACCTCAGGTAGTCGCCCTGTTTCAATTGATGTGTTGAAGATTGATGTAAGTGGTATACAGGGCGCCTCTGCTCCCTCTCTCTCAGGACACAGAGATATTGTCCAGCCCCATCGCCTTTGAGGTATCTTGTTCACTTAGCAGCCTCTTCTCTTCCTCCTAGGTTGTATGTATTGTGTCCAGAACTTGATGGTTTACCCCACCACTCTGGCTTTCTGGAGTCCTTTTTGTCTCCACTGTAAATACGTTTGTAAATATCTTGTCGAGCTTTTCACATACTTCTCGGTCGTTTCTTGTGGTCTCCCCTCCTTCCTTCTTCAACCTGGTCTTTGACTGTTGTTTTCCTCCTGATGTAACTCTACAACAGCTTCGGGTCAGACTTGGCCTTCGCTGCTTTGTCATTTTCTTACTGTCGCTGGGCCTCTCTCCTTATCTGTGCATATTCATTTCTGGCTCCTCGAATAATCTCCTTATTTTCCTGGGTTCTTTGCCTTCTATACTTTTTTCCATTCTCTAGCGCACTTAGTTTTGGCCTCTCTACAACTTTGGGTGACCCTAGGGCTCATCCTGGCCTTCTCATTATTTCTGTTGCCCTTGGGTACGAACTTCTCTTCTGCATATTGTTGTCATATATTCCATCATATCATTTACTGATTTTCCTGCCAATTTTCTTTCCCACTGAACCTCGTGTAGAAAGTTCCTCATGCCTGTCTAGTCACCTCTTTTGTAGTTTGGCTTCGTTCATCCTGCCCTTCCTGCTTCCCTCTCACTTATTACTCTACTATGTATTCAAAGCTCAGGACCACGTGATCACTAGCTCCTATGGGCCTTTCATATGTGATGTCTTACAAGGTGAATACAAGGCCCAGTCTTGCTAGATTGTCCTCTCCTCTCTCTCTCTCTCTGGTAATGTCCCTAGCGCGTTCATGCATTAGGTTTTGCAGTACCACCTTCTTATCTTAGCCCTCCACGTTTCTGGGCCCCTGTGTGGCGACAGGTTTTCCCAGTTAATTTCCTTGTGACTGAAGTCACCCACAGCCAGTATCTTTGCCCTGCCCGCATGGGCCCTTCCGGCCACTTCAGCCGGTGTGTCAACCATCGCTCTGTTTCTCTCATCATATTTTTGCCTTGGCCTCCTGCTATTCTGTGGTGAGTTATACATTACTGTAATCAACACCGTGGGACCTCCATTCTGAAGTGTTCCTATTATGTAGTACCTTGCTTCTCCTCTGTCTTCCCTTGTCATCTCCTCAAAATTTCATTGGTTTTTGATGAGCAGTGCAACTCCTCCACCCCTTCTATTCCCTCTGTTCCTCAGGATCCGATATCCAGTTGGAAAGATGGCATCTGTTATTATTCCTG
>WNWK01008772.1:0-81938 GCA_009830355.1 Cherax destructor
CGACTGTACTCTGACATTTACTTATTCAAGAGAAATGCCAGCTGATCTAAGCTACATCAATCACCAGCTAAGAGCTATATCAGCCTGGGGAAACCGATGGCAGGTAACATTTGCACCTCAGAAAACAAATGATGATGGTCTCTAGGCACCATGATGGTAATGCCGGAGCAGTAGTATGAACAGGAGTTTGTTGGTACCCGGGGAAGAAGTTGATATCCTTGGGGTGAAAATTGACTCCAAACTGACCATGAAGAACCATGTTGTAAATCTTGCAAACAAGGCAGCCAGGAAGCTTACAGCACTTCAATGTATCTCACATTTGCTCGACCATAGGGGTTGCAAGATTCTGTGTGACGCACAAGTACACTCTCACCTTGAGTATGCTCCACTTTCTTGGTTTGCCTGCCCCCGTCTCATCTGCGACTGCTTGACAGAGTAGAGAACAGAGCAAGATGCCTCAACTCTCGCCTGGACCCATCCTGGATAGATCTGTCATTTCAGTGGAGCCTTCAACACAGGAGGGATGTGGGCGACCTTACTGTTATGTACAAGGCCAACATTGTCAAAGTACCACACTTTGGCTCCACTTCAAGGACAGTGAGAAGCAAGCTTCTATACCACAAGACGGGCAGAAAGCAGCAACTTCACTTTGGCTGTACCATTCTCCAGAACATCTCTTTATCTGAGATCATTTATCCCCAGGATGACTCGAGTCTGGAACACGTTTGTACAGCATAATGATATCAACGAGATAGTCAGTTGATCAAATGAAAATGCTGGCCCACAGATGGCTCCAACTTCCTCCTGTTCCCTACTTGTATGTTTCATAACAATAAAAATGCTTTCAAATAAGCTGATGTGTAGGTAATAGCTCTTAGCTGTCAGTAAAGTTAGGGATCCTTAACCTAACCTTGTCAAACCTTGTGGAGAGAGAGAGAGAGAGAGAGAGAGAGAGAGAGAGAGAGAGAAGAAAAATATGAGAGAGAGAAAAAAGAGAGAGAGAAATGAGAGAGAAAAATGAGAGAGAGAAATGAGAGAGAGAGAGAGAAGAGAGAGAGAGAAAATATGAGAGAGAGAGAGAGAGAGAAAATATGAGAGAGAGAGAAAATGAGAGAGAGAAAATGAGAGAGAGAGAGAAAATGAGAGAGAGAGAGAAAATGAGAGAGAGAAAATGAGAGAGAGAAAATGAGAGAGAGAGAGAGAAAATGAGAGAGAGAAAATGAGAGAGAGAGAGAAAATGAGAGAGAGAGAAAATGAGAGAGAGAGAAAAATGAGAGAGAGAGAAAATGAGAGAGAGAGAAAAAATGAGAGAGAGAGAAAATGAGAGAGAGAGAAAATGAGAGAGAGAGAGAGAGAATGAGAATGTAGTTTTAAATGAGCAGAACTTTTAGTGAGATACTGTAATATTTTAAATTCGAAAGAAAGAGATCTTAAATCTGACACTAGAACTTATCCTTATATTTTCAAGAGTTATCATTTAACAACAAAGGCAAAATTGTCCTACCCTGTAGGATCTGAATCTTTCTGTAACTCTGGAGACTGCCCTGTATTGTTCTTGTCTTGTAATCTGAGAATTTGTTTGATCCTGTATCCATTCGTAAAACCAGTTTTCCTCGACTTGAGTTCTTTCAGTTCTTAGTAATCAAGTGATTTGTCAGAACTAAAGTAGCTCTTACTGAAAGTCACACAGTATAATGCATTTTCCTTGTATACATTTTTGCAAAGGAAAGAGTCTGCTATTTATTTATTTTTTCATTTTTCAGTCACTGCTTGTTCCTCCATTCTAACTTACAGTAATACATATAGCTAATGCAATTGATTTTTTTTTCAGTGTCAAAAATTTGTAGTGAAGTAAAATCTGTTTTGCTACCAAATCTAAGGGCTATAATTAAGTTAAAATCTTATCATTCTGGCAAAAAGGTTTTGTTCGTTTAGGTGTACATGTAAGTTGGCTGACTGCCATATTATTTCATAGCTGTTGACAGTAACACCGTTAGAATATATTATTTGATGAGACATGCCTACACTGTTGGAATTCATTTCTCATTGAGACATGCCTGATCATTTAGCTATAGTATATTTATTAAAATGGTTTGTACAGTATTACATTCATGATTAATTGAAATTATGAAATTTAAACCATTGTTGGAGTTAACGATTGCGAATGTTCTGCTACTGCGAATTTGACATCTTAGTTAAATTAATTAAATTCTAAAATAATTTTCAGTGGTATATGCCAAGAATGATTACTAGCCTATTTTGGAATTTTGGTAGCAAAGAATGTTAAGCCAAAACCTCTTTTTTGGGGGGGGGAGTTTAGCTTAGTTATGAGTTATCAAGTGGGCAGCTCATATTAAGAATAAAATCTTTTAGGTGTATGCAGATAGTTGACTAAATATTCACTTGCTATAAATCCTTTCTCTTAACTTGCTAATGAAGTGCCAGTTGAGACGATCAGGGGTATGACACAACAGATTACAGTGACCTACAGATTGACAGTTTCGGTGTTGTTCATTCCAGGATCGTGAAATGAGCTGGTATGAACTGAACTCCTGCGAAGTATAGCCCTGCACCCTCCGTGATTCTGCATATTATATTATGTCTGAAAACCAGATTTCTTCTGATATGTCTGGCTACATGTTTTAAATTGCCATCCTTGCTGGTTTTACTCTTAGCTAGATAGGTACAGTATATCATGATCTCAGATACGCATGGTATTTTCAGTTGTCTTGCATTGTAGGCAACATTTCTCAATAATATATAACCTTATTTCAAATTTGGAAAACTAGGAACATAATTTACGAATAAAAAGTGTTAGAAGAAGCCCGTTACCTATCTGACTGCTATATTTCCATGTGTTGTTAAAACTTTTTATAAATATGTAAAACATAATATGCATATGAAGAGAAGGTACCTTCAATTCATATTTCATATTTCTCATCCTACTTTGGTAGGTAATGTATCGAGATTGAAGTTGATGTAAAAGAGTTTCTTTCGAACTTGTGATAATACTGAATATATGATATACATATTCCTCAGGTAAACTTGAATTAGACATGTCTTGGAAGTCCAAGTCATGTACTTTAGACTGTTAGCCTTTACCATGGAATTGATATTTATTAAATATGAAACAAAAATTATTATAAAATGATTTGTCCTGGTTAAAGATATTTTAAAATGGACTCGGTTAAGAAAGGCATTAGTCCATTAACAAAGAATATCTTAATGCCTTTTATTAGTTGTTAGAGGAAAATAAGGCTCCACAAAAACATATATAATTCTTGCATTGGATCTCACACATTAGCTCAATAGCAAGCTCATGCAAATCAGGCAGCGAATGTGTCTGCTATTGTTGATTATCGGATGAGCTTGTTGAAGCATAAGCAGTGTGATGCAGTATAAGGGTCATATAGTTTTTAAGGGACTGTTATATGTTCTCATTCTAAGTGTAGTTATTAATTTCATTATATAATTTGGCATATAAATTTGTTTTTTGAATATCTTAGTCATTTAATAATCTAGTTGATTACATTGAATAAATTTTTGGTTACTGATGTATATCTTACTAACTTAGTTTTATACTCTGGGTAAACTTTGATATCAGACTATATTTTACAATGTTGAACTCTTCTAAATTATCAATTTCGTTTATTTTCTTTTTGGTCACTTTCAATATTTGTACCGTAGGCTATTGAATATATTTTCTTCATGAAGTGTCCTTAAGAGTTCGATAGTTTAGAAACTGTGCTACTGCAGGACCTGCATATAATAACTAGTTATATGCATTATTTTGTGGGTTGGATATCCACTGTGAAGGGCACATACTTATGCACATGTTTGTTTTATTAACATCTTAAAACCAGTGTGTGTACCTTGCATACTTACATTTTCTTGTGAAGCTCATTGTTGAGTTCCAATATTGAGTTATGTGGAACCAATGTATACATTTTCCAGAAATGTTTTTTTATTTTCATATTCGGGAGGTATTACATTTAGGTACAACTAGGTCACATCTGCGGATAAGTTTGATGAAACTAGTTGATTAGCGAAGGTTTTGGGAGCTAACCATGACCAGCAAGGATGATGCATTACATATGTATAAGGAAGGCATGTTAAGCAAAACAACCAAATTGTTCTAGAAGTGCAGATTTGCTCATGCTTTTACTAGGGCTCATTATTTTTAATATAATTAATGATCAATTGCTGCTGTGTTGTAATAATGCAACTTTCGGCGATTTTATGTGCTGTTTATATTTCAAAAGGCCAGTCTGCCTTCTATGGCTCAGTTTTAGGTTTTGCATTATAAGAACTTGTTTATGATTGGCTTTTTTTTTTCAAAAGTGCGAAGTTTGGATGTATTGTTTGTCCAGTTAGTGTTTTGATGTCATTTGCTGGACAAAATGTCTGAATGAGGTGTTTATTAATAATATTGCATCTGGGTCACTGAAGGTAGAAAGGCAAATATTGTTGCCTAAGTGTATTTGAGTAGTCAATATTTTATGGTTTAAATGTGGCATGAAAAGCTTTATTTTATTTACTTAAGTAAGGGGAAGAATAATGTTATACAAATATTTTATTCTTTGTTGATTAATTAATATATATATATATATATATATATATATATATATATATATATATATATATATATATATATATATATAAGATATATTATTATATATTATATATAGATATATTATTATATATTATATATAGATATATTATTATATATTATATATAGATATATTATTATATATTATATATAGATATATTATTATATATTATATATAGATATATTATTATATATTATATATAGATATATTATTATATATTATATATAGATATATTATTATATATAGATATATTATTATATATAGATATAGATATATTATTATATATAGATATAGATATATTATTATATATAGATATAGATATATATAGATATATTATATAGATATATAGATATATTATATATATAGATATATAGATATATATATATATATATAGATATATATAGATATATAGATATATATATATATATATATATATATATATATATATATAGATAGATATATAGATATATAGATATATATAGATATATAGATATATATATATATATATATATATAGATATATATATATATATATAGATATATATAGATATATAGATATATATATAGATATATTATTATATATAGATATATATACACATGTATATATATATAATATATTGTTTTTATTAAATTATATTACACTTGTTCTATTTTGAAAATTTTCTGCTCAACTAGGAGACCTCACTGAACCTGTGATGTGCTGCAATCTGTAGATAATGTGGCATAAAGTCAAAGAAGAAAGTATCTAATATTTCAGGCTAATTGTTGTTCTTTACAGGAATGGCATGACAGCTGATTATAATTTTATATACATTTACTGATATGATAGTTTTCCATGTTTTTTATATTGTGTAATATTTTCATGTAGGATTTATTTACTTCTGATCTCTTAAAATCAATTACTGTTTTTATTAAATTATTAGTTTTAGGTTCTCGGTGATTTACAGTAGCTTTTACCAAATAACACTAATCAGAAGTAATTAGATTCTACCTGTTCATACTTTCTGATCTATTGCTTATCAAAGTATAATCAGAGCCAGGTATGATGCTATTTTAGTTTGTAAAAAACCTTATCAAACTTGGCCTCTGTGATTTTTATTGGTGAGACAAACATTAAAACACTGCTTCAGAAATCATTAATATAAAATAAATATCCAAAATATCATCCCTTTGTGGCTTTGTGTAGAACCTTACAAGGCTAATTTACCAAATGATGTATATAGGAAAATAAGCCTATGAAGGTTAAAATAATAACCTAACAGTTTTCCATGTTCTAACAGGCATTCGTTCATATGTTTTGTTGCAAATTAGATATGATGTTCATCAAGTTTGGAATTTAGATAAATGGTATGGGCTGTGTCCCCAACCATTGTCATTCTTTCTTCTCAAATATTTGATTTTTTTTTAGGTTATTTTTGTAATATCCTTGGATTAGTCTAAAGAATGAATGTAATTTTACATGGCTTAGATATTTTGCTGTGTTGTACAAGGGAGACTGAAATATATGTATTTAAGAGATTTTCATACTTTTTTCATTTTGCACTAAAGGGATGGCCTGATCATGTCAGCTGGATTTATACAAGGCTAAGACTTGAGTTGTCAAACTGTAATTTCATATACAACTTTAATGTTTGTCATTAGTGTTTAATAACAAGTAAAATGTTAAAAGGATTCTGAAGCAGTGTATATTATAGAACATTAGTTTTATACATAAAATTTTGATGTAGGTTTTTTGTGTAACGCATGTTGCGTAATTGATAAAGCTCAACACACACACTGTATTCTTGTATGTGAACATTATGCACAAAATTTCTTTATTTTGTGTGTATATAGCTGCAAGTATGATGTCAGAGAGAGAGAGAGAGAGAGAGAGAGAGTGAGAGAGAGAGAGAGGAAGGAAGAGGAGGTTTTCACATTCATGGTAAGGCTGTCAACTACATAGATCATAACTCCTTGAATCTTCTTGTTACATATTTACAATAGGTAATTAATTCCACGTAATATTAGATATAAAAATATGGCTTTGATTGATGTCTAGAACTTCTTATATCAGTTAAAATAATTTGGATGTAACACTTGATTTTAATTTACAGTTAATGCATATTTGGGTGCTAGACATTTATTGAGCCTTGTAAACAATTTTGCTTTAAAGTTTTTTGATTGTATGTGTGAGATTCTAAACTGCTGAATGTAAGGCCCTCCTGAGTCTAATGGCGAATGATCGCCCGTTGTTATGTAGGATGACTTTGCTGACGGAGACCTGTATGATGCGGTCCTCACGGGTGGAGGAAGAGAACGTGAACGCGAGGCCCCTTCCAGCCCAACGCCCGCTTCTACAGAACGCAATGGAGGCACTGCCCCTTCTCGTCAGTCATCGTCTCAGTCTCAAAGAGGACGATCTGTGTCCTCTGAAGAACGCACAGTCTTCTCTGGCCCTGTGCCACACATAGGACGCAAATTTCAACTTTATGTGGGCAACCTAACTTGGGTGAGTGGAGAGCCATTTGAAAGATTTTTAATATTGTATTGTACATTATTTATTACTGACTACGGGTAACATTCAGGAAAATGTGTACTTGTTCAATACCTGCATCTAGCCACATAATAAATTATGCCGAATATAAGTAGTTTTTTATATTTAGAAAAAATGTTACATTCATGCTTGCTCATCTTATAACATTTGTGCTGTGTCAGTATTTATTTTTATACTACTTCTACTGTATTAATGTGTTTTGTATGTGGCTATATTTATATATCCATAATAAGAATAATTGTTCATTTATAGTGTTTTAAAATTGATTACATATTAGCTATCATTGATAACTTGAAATTCGCAAATCATGTGAACGATCTCACATTAACAATAATTATACTAATATAATTTTTCACTAGGAAAAAAAGCATAAATCATTGTATGGCATGCTATTTGTTTTTATAATATAAATTATAAAAAGAAGGTATTATAAATAAATGTTCCATCAAAGCCACTGTGCTCTCTTGTGTTCTGATGAGAGAGAAGTTCAAAAAGAAAGTCCTAGTTGTATGGTCTTAGTATTTCTTGAGAGCTCAGATGGCCTCATGTTACGTCCAACATCTTCCCATGTTTGGTATCTTGACAAATTTGAGTAGCAACATGATTGTGCTGATATTAAGTGTTGTTAAGAATTTATTTAACAATGATCATACTTGAAATCAAGGGAGATGTTTATAGAAGTACTTATGAACATAAGTTGTTAATCTGGTACACCCAATTGTCCCATTTTATGGTTGGCTTTGGCCATATTATCTGCACACACTATATTTTCCTACCTGGGCTTGACCAAGTTATGAATACTAGGTCTGCTTTAATTCAATGAGTTCATTATCAGTATTATCAACTTTCTTCTCTTTGAAGGACTACAAAGGTATGAAGACGTTGTTTAATCTTCATATTTACCATTGTTTGTTATTGTCTATAAACAGCTTTGCTGCTTAAGTCTTTGCATGTATAGTAATATTGTCAAGTGTTAGTGCCAATATTAAGAAGAGAAGGGATTGTAAATATTCCTAATAAAAACCTTTTAAATTGAAAATGTGTGATGGAAAGTACCCTCTCAATAACTAATTGCTATGTGTAGTTTAGTAGTTTCTTTGCTGGTGGTAGTGCATTAAAGACAATTGGATGGGAACTTTCTTTTTTTTAGTAGCTGCTGTATGGTTGGTCCCCAAGCTTGATACAATTTTCTGAAAATTGAGATGAATATGTTAATGCAAGCAAAAATCAGTATTTAAGGTTTTTTACCCAATTAATAAAAGGGTAGACATCAGTTTACTTAGTTTAGAGTGGTCTGTCTAATCAGAATTGTAAACAATTGTGATTATCTTTGTAATTACTTTTAATAACAGTGTTTCTCATTGTATTTATCCAATGCAAGTTTTTAATACTATTGATTCATCAATTAAATTACTTCTCATTTGTTCAGCTTCTCTCTTGTATCAGTTCCATTCATGCTTCCATCATACTTAAGTAGTGAAACCACAGAATAACAGATCATATATTTTGTGAGACCTTTATTGCATTGTGGGAGAATTTTGGGGGGTTTGAATTTAGTCCCCCACCTTGAGGAAGGGGATTTAATACACTGAACAAAGGATCAAAGATATTGATCAAAAATATACTTTGCTGAGATAGGTAATTGTCTTTGAAAGGTATTTAAAGTTTATTAATGAGAAAAAATCAGAATACGTATATGTATACATATATATATTAGGGGTTATGTGGGATGAAATAGATTAATGGGTTAAGTGGGATAAAAAGATGAAATTGTTACTGTTGCTTTTTAAAGTATATATATTTTGCACTTAAACATTGTAAATTCATTGTCCTGTCTTTTGTTTCAGTAATCCTTTCACACTAGTGCATGAATACCATAATTAATTCCGTAATAGACATGTCAGTTAATTAAACATATGCATTCTTCTCTGAGCTCCAGTGTACTGAATTGTTATTCTGATGGTAATTGTACTTTAAACAAGTTGATTGTGGGGGGAACTCCATATTGTACTTGCACTTACTATGTGTTGCAAATAATTTAATATCTTTTTAACATTGTAGTATATACTTGTTGTAATTGTGCTTTTCATACTCTTTCTTAGCCAGAATTTTATAATTTCCTTGTTAAAGCTAGTAAATTTTAACATGCTATTCATGTTATCTTTATCAGAGTTCATTAGATACACATACTAGTATTTAACATTAAACACCTTATAATTGCTGTTTCACACTGGTTTAGTTTTTATGTACCGTAATTTATTTTCATTGGGAAGCTGGGCAGTAATCCAACACACTTGACTCCTACATACAAAGGAAACCTTCATTAAATTATTTTGTTCTGAGCTTTATCAAGGTAATTTGGTAAAAGCTCTCACTTAGCAAAACATCATTTATTTAATAGACTTGTACGTACTGTTTGTCTTTGGTGTGGTATTGTCAGTGACTTGACACATTAATGACTGTTATTTATTGTGTAATCTAGTAGGTATCATTTGTTTTCCAGTAAATGATTAGGGGCATGTTTGCCAGGGCCTCTTAATGACAGCATTAAGGACATTGTTATCTTTATCTACACTTCCTTACATTGTCACTCATTTCTGCTCTATCCTACATTAACATTACATTGACTCGTGTTTTATAAATCTTTTTACTCTTATATGAGTGATACAGATTGACATTAGGAAAGTGATAGAGAAACTGTTGTAAATGTGTCTTGAAAATGAGCACCAGCACTATACAAGTGTCTGCTGTGTTTTGTGTTGTGTTAATTAACCTTGCTTAGGTTCACTTCTGCTGTATGACCCATACAGGTTTAATGCATGTTTTTTAAATATAATGATGATAATTTCATCTTATTCTCAACATAGTGTAAAATGTGCCACCAAGCGTCTTCAAATAAAGCAAGTATATTATAATGGCTTTTTTTTTTAATTAAGACACTTATCTTAATGTATTGTTGAATTTTATTTTTAAAGATCAGCCATTTCCCAATAAAAGTGGAGTGACCCCCCTTCCCCTTCCCCACAAAGAAAAAATCATTCTTCATCACTTACTTCCTGGCTGCCTTCTTTTGAAGTGTGAAGACATCACATTTTATTGACACTCAGAACTGCAAGATTCCCACTGCAGGCACCTTGCTACCCACTTAGACTGAAGTCTGCCTAAAAGGTTTCACTGAATTCATTCATAGGTAAAACCATGCTCATGCTCAAATATCATAGTAAATCTTAAAACCCACATGCCATTTTTCCATTACTTCAATTTAACAAGTACACGCATGCCTGCTGGTTGCTGAATCCGCAGTTCATAAAGCTGCTTTCACATGCCTCTTCCAATCCTTTCTTAAACATTTACTATATTCCAGCTCCCCTCCCCCAAAATTTTCTCTTAATTAGCCTGTATTGCTCCATCCTTTCTATGCAACTTATCTCAACAATACTTCTATTGCTGTTGTAAGTAACCATTTATTACATAACATCTTTTTCAAATTCTTTTGCACAAATTTTCACTCCATAAATGGTTTTGGATAAGATGTTTTAGTTGTGGGTAAGATGTTTTTACTACCTTCAACCTCCTTGCAACAGTATTCATATATGATGTTTCATATTCGTGCATAAGCTTTGGCACAGCCATATTTGGTACATTACTATTTTTACATATGTTAATGCACTCCTTTCCACAAATCGCTTAATACTTCTGCTTTCTTTTTCAAATATTCAGTGATTCACCTTATTTTTTTAACCCTTTCAGGGTCCAAGCCGTAGATCTACGCATTGTCCACAGGGTCCAAGAATTTTCAAATTTTTTTTTTTCTTATGAAATGGTAGAGAATCTTTTTCTAAAGGTAATAAAACAAAAAGTACGAAATTTGGTGGAAAACTGACGAAATTACACTATCGCAAATTTGACTGTGTCAGTGATATTTACATTTCGGCGATTTTGCCTTCTTTGACCCCTATTTTAGGCCAATTACGTTATTCCAGTTGACTAAATTATTAGCTATTTCGTTAGTATTACTTCTATTTTATTGATTGAGCAGAAGAAACTGCCCAATCAACTTTTTCAAGTAGCCAATAAAGTGATCAGAAATTGGTAATTTCGCCAATTTCACACAAAGTTCAAAATATTCCAATTTCAAAACAGCGTCCAGAATAAACAATGCAGGCATTCTTGGCACTAAAATAACATTTCCTCTGTTTATTAGTTATGTTTCCAGGCTTTACACTTTAATTCCATTTTGATTTTTGATTTACATAAAGAATTTTATTTTATTCACACCAAAAAATAGATGAATTACTCTTATGCAATATTGTAATAATTGTATAAACACTATCAGTGCATTTGTAAACGTATATTAGACCCACCAGTTGACGTGTATTGGTCGCGTGATGTGATTTGTTTACTCTTGAAAATCAGCAAAAATAAAACATTTCTGATACTTTGAGCTCAATTAGAAGCTATTTTCAGTACTAAAACCAATCAAAATCATCTCTGTTTCTGGAATATATCTTCCATTCTATCAAATGAGACCAAGAAACCATGAATACAACCGTAAAAACACATGAAAATACACAACAAAGTGGCTGTTTTAATAAAAAAAACAGTTGCAGTTTTTTTTTTCTCGTTATGCACTGTGCTTCAGGATTTACTTTATATGGTGCACACTTACCACATAGATGCATTCTCTCATATCTAGGCCCAAATTTACCGATCACAGCTTATCTGAGCTCAGCTGAGCTCATGGCGTAGATCTACGGTTTGAACCCTGTGGGCAATGCGTAGATCTACGGCTTGGACCCTCAAAGGGTTAATGGCCCATCTACCAACACTACCTAGAATAAAAATATTCAGTTCCTCCATACTCTTTTCTTTCAATTTGATCTACAGCTTTTCATTATACTTTTTTATTTATCTCCTCTCTGAAAGGTCTCACGTTCACTGATGTTTTAACCGAAACTTACCCAGTGGCACCAACTTTGACTATTCTGCACATGAACTAACCCTCCACTTAGGTAACCATTAGTAAATATACCTGCCTTTTGATGCAGCACTGTATGACCTCTACACTGTTTTAGCACTTATTTATTAATAGAATGACAGTAATAATACTCTCGTCTCCCTGTTATGTGCTTAATTTATACTACTATCTTTTTGTTTCTGCAGAAAGGTTGCCCCTTTTTCAGGCTGTTTCCCATTATTGCTCACCATATGTCATGAAGAGGCACCAACACCTTTGCAGAGATTATCAGGTCATCCTGACTGACCTCATTTGATTGTCCTATTTATCAGTAAATTGCTGCTTTTCCTTAAGTGTATTCACATCCTTTCCATTCATGTTATATTTATCTAAGTCATTCATCATTTTTGACATCTGCCCTTCAATAACATTTCTGCTATACACTACCTACTTCTCTATAATTCTCAGTCTTTCTGTTTATTCAGTGAATATACATGTAATAATCTATCAGGCATGAGGAACTGCATTAAATATAGCAAGTGACATTTGGTTTTTGGATTTAGTGGGCTGTTGGAGTGTTAGAAAAGGGAATATTTAGGAAGAAACTTAAGGAAACCAGTTAGCCAGACTTGAGCCCAGAAGGTTAGGAAGTACAGATATTTTCTTCCTTACATAAAATGTCACTATTTTCTTCCTTTGCTCCCTTTCATCTCATTATTTGAAAAGTCAATCATAATTTTTTATTGGCATATATGCAGTCTGTGCTTTATAACTATCACACATACTACTACCAGAAATCATTTCTCATTCTTCTTGCCCCTACACTGTAACCACAAACCTCTGTTATGCACATTTATCCCTGCATTCTTAAATCCAGACCACACACACCTATGACCTCATTGTCATAATGTCCCTTTTTTACAGGATTGATTCAATGCCTATTGCCTTTGTTTGGGCCACTACTCATGGGTTTAAATTTTCAAATACTAAAACACGCCAAATTGTTTTCACTAGACGTTCAGTCGTCCCTGCTAATGCGCTGTACCTATATGGCTCACGTATCCCAGAACATGATACTGTCAGGTTTCTCGGCCTTCTGTTTGACCGTCGGTTATCCTGGAAACCACATTACCTCCTTGAAGGCAACTTGGCATAGCAGGCTGAACCTGCTTAAAACTCTCACTCATCTTTCATGGGGGTTGACCGCAGAAGTCTCCTTCGCCTGCATTCTGCCCTAATTTTATCAAAACTAGATTACGGCGACCAGATATATTCAGCGGCCTCTCCTGCAACTCTTTCTAGCCTTGATCCCATCCATCACCAGGGATTACGTTTATGTCTCGGTGCTTTTCGCTCTTCACCTTTTAAGAGCCTCTATGCAGAGGCAAGTATTCCATCCTTGACCGATCGCTGTGATGCTCGTTGCCTCTATTTTGTTTGCTTTCATGACCTCCACAATCCTTTCATATATATAGAATATGAACAGGTACACTCAATAAGTCTGTTGAGTGTACCTGGTAAGGTGTATGGTAGAGTTATTATCGAAAGAATTAAGAGTAAGACAGAAAGCAGGATAGCAGATGAACAAGGGGGCTTTAGGAAAGGTAGGGGGTGTGTAGACCAAGTGTTTACAGTGAAACATATATGTGAACAGTATTTGGATAAGGGTAAAGAGGTTTTTGTGGCATTTATGGATTTGGAAAAGGTGCATGATAGGGTGGATAGGGGGGCAATGTTGCAGATGTTGCAGGTGTATGGAATAGGAGGTAGGTTACTGAAAGCAGTGAAGAGTTTTTATGAGGATAGTGAGGCTCAGGTTAGTGTGTGTAGGAGGGAGGGGGACTATTTCCCAGTAAAAGTGGGCCTTAGACAAGGATATGTGATGTCACTGTGGTTGTTCAATATATTTATAGATGGGGTTGTAAGAGAAGTGAATGCGAGGGTCTTGGCAAGAGGTGTGGGGTTAAAAGATAAAGAATCAGATACAAAGTGGGAGTTGTCACAGTTGCTTTTTGCTGATGACACTGTGCTTTTGGGAGATTCTGAAGAGAAGTTGCAGAGGTTGGTGGATGAATTTGGTAGGATATAAAAGAAGAAAATTGGAGGTGAATATAGGAAAGAGTAAGGTGATGAGGATAACAAAAAGATTAGGTGACGAAAGATTGGAGGGAAAGAGTATGGAGGAGGTGAATGTATTCAGATATTTGGGAGTGGACATGTCAGCAGATGGGTCTATGAAGGATGAGGTGAATCATAGAATTGATGAGGGGAAAAGGGTGAGTGGAGCACTTCGGAGTCTGTGGAGACAAAGAACTTTGTCCATGGAAGTAAAGAGGGGAATGTATGAGAGTATAGTTATACCAACACTCTTATATGGGTGTGAAGCATGGGTGATGAATGTTGCAATGAGGAGAAGGCTGGAGGCAGTGGAGATGTCATGTCTGAGGTCAATGTGTGGTGTGAATATAATGCAGAGAATTAGGAGGAGGTGCGGGATTACCAAAACTTATCCAGAGAGCTGAGGAGGGGTTGTTGAGGTGGTTCAGACTGTAGAGAGAATGGAACGAGACAGAATGACTTCGAGAGTACAGTGGTACCCCGACTTACGATATTTTTTCATTCCAGAATGCTGTTCAAGTGCCATTACCAAAAGAATTTATCCCCATAAGGAATGATGTAAAATAGACTAGTCCTTTTAGACTCCCAAAATTACACTTACAAAAGCATTTAAAAAAATAAACTTACATAAAAGGGTGAGTTTGGGGACCATCGTAAGTCGGGGTACCACTGTATATAAATCTGTAGTGGAGGGAAGGCGGGGTAGGGGTCGGCCTAGGAAAGGCTGGAGGGAGGGGGTAAAGGAGGTTTTGTGTGCGAGGGGCTTGGACTTTAAACAAGCATGTGTGAGCGTATTTGATAGGAGTGAATGGAGACAAATGGTTTTTAATACTTGATGTGCTGTTGGAGTGTGAGCAAAGTAACATTTATGAAGGGATTCAGGGAAACTGACAGGCCAGACTTGAGTCCTGGAGATGGGAAGTACAGTGTCTGCACTCTGAAGGAGGGGTGTTAATGTTGCAGTTTTATAACTGTAGTGTAAAGCACCCCTCTGGCAAGACAATGATGGAGTGAATGATGATGAAAGTTTTTCTTTTTCGGGCCACCCTGCCTTGGTGGGAATCGGCCGATGTGTTAATAAAAAAAAAAAATGAACAGATGTTAGTAAAAGTTCCCTGTTTATTCGTTGCCCCTGTTTACTAAGTCCCTTTTCTCTTCGTCTTACATTCTCTCGTCTTCTCTTCAGTTGCCACCTTTCTATGTTCATGTAGCATCTAACTTTTCCCTTCTTCCTTGGGATGTTCTACGGTTCGTCTCTGTTCTTCCCCACTGCTATGCACGAAAGCAAAAATACCTATGGTTGTTTCTTTCTCTCCTTAATCACTTCCGGTCTCATTATCATGCCATCACAGTGTACACCGATGGTTCCAAGTCTTCCGGCGGTGTCGGATTTGCAGTAGTGTTTCTGGACTGTCGTGTGAGGGCATTTATTAGTCTCGGCTAGCATTTTTACAGCCTAACACTTCTTTTGTGCTCCCTGAGTCTGTCAGAAAGAGAACGGATAGTTTCTCCAACGTACTGAAGAGGACAAGAGGAACATCAAATAGAGTAGACACCAGGAGAATTTATAGAGGGAGGAGAGGTATGAACTAGATTGGTGCGAAGAGTGTTATTCTGGTGAAAATTAAGTTTGATGTCTAAGGAACGGAGAGAGTTTTTGAGATTAGAAAGACTGGAAATATAGGGAAGGCAGAGGACAGGAGAGTTCCCAGGAGTAGAGGGTTTGGGAGAGAAGAAAGTCCATTTAGCACGTGAGAAGGCAGAGTCTGAAATGGGAAGGATAGCCAAGACGGGAAAATGAATTCAAGGAACTGAGGATTTTTTTTTTTTCTCAACAAGTCGGCCGTCTCCCACCGAGGCAGGGTGACCCAAAAAGAAAGAAAATCCCAAAAAAGAAAATACTTACATCATCATTCAACACTTTCACCACACTCATACATAATCACTGTCTTTGCAGAGGAGCTCAGATACGACAGCTGAGAAAAGTCCCTCCCAGCTGTCACTATCTCAGACCCCTCCTTTAAAGTGCAGGCATTGTACTTCCCATTTCCAGGACTCAAGTCCAACTAAATCAATTAACTGGTTTCCCTGAATCCCTTCTCAAAATGTTACCCTGCTCACACTCCAACAGATCGTCAGCATGTGGTTCCTTAACACCTTGATATAATTACTTCCCTTTATCGTAATGTTCTTAGGAAGGAAGTATAGTCCACCCCTGCCCTTATAACTACTAAAAGCACCCCAAACCATAACACTGTTAGGGTGCTTCACTGTCTTCACGGCATACCGTGGGTCATAACGGGACACACCACTGGGACGACGGACGGTCTTGGAGCCGCTCCTGACGAGCCTGAAGGTACTCTCGTCGCTGAACATCACTTTCTGCCACTGGTCTGAGGTCCAATCCTTGTACTTTTTGCAGAACTAAAGCTGTTTCTTTTTCATGGCTTCAGTTAGCATGGGCTTCTTGGCGGCACGTCCAGCAGGCATTTTCAGGTCCTTTTGCAGTCGGTGCTAAATGGTTCGCACTGCGACATCTTTCAGGAGTGCAGGATGCTTTTTCTTGAGGTTTGCGGCTGTTATGGCAGGATATGATAACACTTCCCTCTTCAGGATCTTATCTGCGCGAAGAGAAGTCTTTTTGGGGGCCCCAGAGCCCAATTTCCTGGGCTGTACGGTGCTTTCTTGAGGTTATAAATGGCCATCCTAGTCACCTTCAGGTCTGCGGCTACGTGTATCACGGACATGCCTTGCTCTAATAGGGTGAGTGCACGGGTCTTCTCTGCAATTGAAAGTTTAGTTTGACTTATTCTGACCACTAAGAGCAGAGATATAGCATGGCAAAGTTTGTGGTCGAGTGAAAAAAAGGGCACTGAGGAACAACGTAGCAGACCTCCTTCCTCACCGAGCTTAGAGAGAGCACTGAAGCGTGGTATAATGGGGAACAATGGCGCAAGATGGGCTCCAGTGAACTACGTCATCACAAGCTCTGCCCACTTTTCCTATGGCGGAAACTCAAGTATGCACCAAAATCTCGT
Source organism: Cherax destructor (assembly GCA_009830355.1). Classification (NCBI taxonomy): domain Eukaryota; kingdom Metazoa; phylum Arthropoda; class Malacostraca; order Decapoda; family Parastacidae; genus Cherax; species Cherax destructor. Next base: position 17,256 of record WNWK01008772.1, read on the forward strand.
GTAGATTTTTTTTGCGACCACTGTACATGCCACTGTGCATAAGCTTGTGGTACACAGAAAAAGCAAAACATGTATTTGAGCGGCGGACATGATTGTCAAGGAAAGGAAGCAAGGAATTAGATTCCCATTCAGCTTTGAACATAATGGAATGGGCGAGATTATTAACCCTTTCAGGGTCCACAGGCCCTCTCTGAAACTCGTTCTCAGGGTCCCAATTTTTTGGGAAAAAAAATTATTTTTTCTTATGAAATGTTAGAGAATCTTTTTCCGATCACGGCACCAAAATTATGAAATTTGATCGAAAACTAACGGAACTATGCTTTCACGAAGTTAGCGGTATCGATGACATTTACGCATCGGCGATTTCGCCCACTTTGAGACCTATTTTCGACAAATTCCAATGTTTCAGTCTACTAAAATTATAGCTATTTCGCTAGAATTCCATTTGTTCTATCAATTGAGTACAAGAAACAGCCAATTTACCGATTTCAACTACCCAATGAGGTGGTCAGAAATTCGCAATTTGGCCAATTTCACACAAATTTCAAAAGATGCCAATTTCAAAATAGGGTCCAGAATAAATGAGACAGACATTCCTGGCACTCAAATAACATTTTATCTGTTCATTAGTCACATCTCCAGGCCCCTTTTACATTACTTTTGCTTTCCATTTTTAATTTTTATTCTCACAAAAAATAAAAGATTTACTGTTATGTATACATCTGCATCATTGTAAAAATGGTATAAATAATATCAGCACACTTGTGCAAGAATATTAGACTACCCAGTTGATATGTATTGGACGCATGCCATGATTTATTTACTCTTGAACATAGGCAAAAATCGAACATTTTCGCTACTTTGCTCTCAGTTTCAAGGTACTTGTTATTTGATTATAATAATAATCAAGGTACTTGTCATCGTGAAACCAGTCAAAATTATCTCTATTTCTGTAATATATCATCTATTCTATCAAATGAGACTAAGAAAACGAGAATACAAGCATAAATAGCATACGAAAATAGACTGCAAAGTCGCTGTTTTAAACCAAAAACACGGTCAGTTTTTTTCCTTATGCACTATGTGGTGCAGGATTTTTTTTATACTGCGCACACTGACCACACAGACCCATTCTCTCACATCTAGGCCTACCAGCCTGTTTCTGCTTGATTTGAGGGCGCTAGAATTTAGGCGTACTAGTACGACCAAAACCCTGGCGCGTAAGCCGTACTAGTACAGCCGAAACCCTGAAAGGGTTAAGGGCATCAAGAAATGATTGAAAGAGACTAGTCATGATGCCAAAGAGCAAAGCTGTCATCTACATAACGGAGCCAGAGTGAAGGGTGCACATCAATAGTAGGAAGAACAGTCTCGAAGTATTCCATGTAGAGATTGGCAAGAACAGGAGATAGAGGAGATCACATAGCGACACACAAGGTTTGAGAATAAAATTTGCCTTGGATGGAAAAGGAATTTGAGTCCACACAAAGGCAGATAAGTGTGACTTTGTAAATTGTCCAAGTCAGACAGAAATGTCTTTGTAAGCTCCTTTCTCCTATGTGTGGGTTACTTATGAATTGTTCCAGTCACGGTATTGTGCCTTTTTTGTTATTTAATAATATGCTTTCCCCGGACTTTGTCCAAACTGAAGGTGTGCCCCAGGGATGTGTCCTGAGCACCACACTTGTTCTCCTTGCTATAAATGATCTGGCATCTATTCTTCCATCTAATATTTGGTCATCACTCTATGTCGATGACTTTGCTATAGCTTGTGCAGGCGATGACTGTTGCCTCATTGCAGTTTCTCTCCAGCAAGCGGTTGACCTTGTTTCCAATTGGGCCACTAATGGGGTTACATTTTCTAGTACGTACTAAAACACACCAAATTACTTTCACTAGACATTCTATCGTCCCTGCTAATCCATTGTACCTATATGGCTCACGTATCCCAAGATGTGATACTGTTAGGTTTCTCTGCCTTCTGTTTGACCATCGGTTATCCTGGAAACCTCACATTACCTTCTTGAAGGCAACTTGTCATAGCCGGCTGAACCTCCTTAAAACCTTCGCTTATCTTTCATGGGGGCTGATGGTAGAACTCTCCTTCGACTGCATTCTGCCCCATTCATCACCAGGAATTACATTTATGCCTCAGTGCGTGTTGCTCTTCACCTGTTGAGAACATTTATGCAGTGGCGAATATTCCATCCGATCGCCGTGATGCTCATTGCCTTTGCTATTTTCTTCTCTCTCATGACCTCCACAGTCCTTCCATATATAGGATAGTAACGGATGTTAGAAGTTCCTTATTTAATCGTTGCCCCAGTTTACTCTGTCCCTTTTCTCTTCATCTACATTCTCTCTTGTCTTCTCTTCAGTTGCTGCCTTTCTATGTTCATGTAGCATCTATCTTTTCTCTTTTACCTTGGGAAGTTCTGACGGTTTATGTCTGTTCTTCCTCACTGCCATGCGCGAAAGCCCAAATACCTATGGTTGCTTCTTGCTCTCTTTTTCTCAATCACTTCCAGTCTCATTTTCATGCCATCGCAGTGTACACCGATGGTTCCAAGTCTTTTGGTGGTGTCGGATTTGTATCGTGCGAGGGCATTTATTAGCCTCGGCTAGCATTTTTACAGCTGAATTGTATGCAATTATTGTAGCACTTATCCGTATTGCATCTATGCCTGTGTTGCCATTTATGGCAGTTTCAGACTCCCTTAGTGCTTTGCAGGCTATAAGAAAATTTGATTCACCTCATCCCCTGGTTCTTCGTATCCAACGTTGGTTACGCTGTATCTCTAACAAGCACAAACATATTGTTTTTTGATGGGTCCCTGGTCATGTTGACGTACAGGGCAATGAACAGGCAGACACTGCTGCGCGGTCAGCAGTACATGACCTCCCAGGTTCATATAGAGGTGTTCCATTCACAGGCTATTTTGCTGTAATTTCTACTCACCTTTGCAACCGTTGGCAACAATGTTGGTCTGATCTGCTACATAACAAATTACATTCTATTAAACCAAGTATAGGTTTCTGGCCATTGTCTTATCATTGCTGAGGTTTGGAGACAATGCTCTCCCGTCTTTGCATCGGACACACTCGTCTTACTCACAGGTATCTCATGGAGAGGCGCCCTGTTCCCTTCTGTGAGAATTGTCAGGTTCCAGTTTCTGTTAGCCATATTTTGTTGGACTGTCCCCTCTATCAACGAGCATGCAGAATTTACCTCCGATGTCGTCACCGCTCTAATGCCCTTACTTTATCTTCCCTCCTTGCTGATGGATCCATCTTTGATTCAGACTCATTCTTTGACTTTTTGACTGCAACTGATTTTCTTCACAAACTTTGATGATTCTGCCTCTAGTACTCCTCACAGCCCTTTCTTCCTCTCCCTCTTGCTGCCCTATACCCCTGCACTTTTCCCTTCCCCGCTGCACTGTATGACCCTACTAATAATACCTCTCCCTCCCACACCCCAATACCCCTGTATTCATCCCTGTGCTGCACTGTATGAACCTTGTAGGTTTAGCACTTCATTGAAATCCTTCATTGTTTTGATGATGGAGCATTAAGAATGTTAATTTACCCTCGTTTTGCCTCCCTTAACATTCACCAGATATATATCTGTGACCAGTTTCAAGATTTTTTGTAGCTGAGCCTGGCCTGAGTTAAGTTTTTCTGTGTATTCCTTGTTCAATCATACTTTTGCTGTTAGCAACCCACTGGCCCTTATATTCTTACTTTGTTGGGTAGTTCATTCAGACAATTCTTGTTTGTTTCTTTCTCCATATTCGAATGCTCGTGCATTTGCTACAAACTCGTGCTCTTGCTTTGTTGAACACTTCTGGGCATATTTCATGCTATGCAGTGTATACTGACAATTGTAAATCCTTAACTGGAAGAGGATTTGTGGCAATTTTTCTAAATAGAAAAATTCAAGGACATTTAATAGTCTGCCAGCATTTTCACAGCAGAACTGTATGCAATACTCTCCAGTTGTATAGTTGCAACTAAGTCTATCTTTTCGTTCACTTTCATTTCAAACTCATGTCATAAACTATCCAGAAATTTGACTCCCTACATCCCATTGTACCTTGCATATGTACGTCACCATTCTAGTTAAGTCCCTGAATTTGCAAACTGTTGACAGTGTTGATTACAGAATTGTCTGTTATTGCTCTGATCTCTGCAAAGTACACTCTTATCTTGCCATTACCAGACACCACCTGTCCTTTATCAGTTTGTTCAATCACAAGTTTACTGTACCCTAAACAGCCTCGCTGGCAACAATTTTGATCCGAGTTAGGACACAAGTTGTTTTTATTGTTGGGTTGGTGGCCATCTTTCCATCACTGTCGGGTTTGGTTGGAAACCACTCTGCACTGTTATGAATTAAATGTGGAAAACTCTCACATGGTGAACACTACTAGGCAACTCTGTTGGCTCATTGTCTGAATAATCTACCCAGTCTATCGTAAGAGAATTAAGAATTTAATTTTCGACATGAAACTCCCTGACATGCTGGTTTTAACTGACCTTGCTGAAAGTTCCATCTTCAAGGCAAGAATCTCTGGCTTTTAAGCAGAAGCTAACCTATTGCAGCAGCTCGGATATTAAATCTTAACACCTGCACTAACTTCCTACTCCACTAAATCATCCCTTATCTTTCACATAACATAGCACAGTGCTGCATGACCCATACAGGTTTAGCACTTATTTTTAATACATATAATAATGAAAATGTATGAGCTAAGTTTAAGTATGTAGTGCTAAAATTTGCAGCAGAAGTTTGAGAGTATAAGAGGGTGGGTGTGGGTGGGAAGAAGTGATTGGTGGAATGATGAGGCAGGAGAGTGGTAAGGGGGGAATAAATTAACATATGAGAGGTGTTATATAAATTAGAAATGATATGTTGACAAAGTGAATTCAGAGGAAAAGAACAGTTGAAAGAGTAGTGAGAGAGTGCAAAAGGAAAGCCCATGAGAGACTGGTTGAGGCTCTTATCAGCAAATTTTCTTGAGAAAAGGAAATAGTTTTGAAAAGAGATTAAAAAATACCAAGTCCAGATAGGAAATGGATATGGAGTTAAAAATTAGAGGGGAGGTGCTGGGAAGATGTAGAGAAAATTTTGACAAGTTGTTGAATATCAGTGATGAAAGGGAGGTGGTGATTTCATGTATTGGGCAGGGAGGATTAACTTTGCACAGGAGTGAGAAGCCTTAGGTGAATGTGGGGGGGAAAGTGTGCAAGATTAAGATAGATTTTGAAAGTAAGTGGATTTAATGTTGAATTGCTTGATGTATTCAATATATACATCAAAGAAAGGAAGGCATGGGTACCTAAGGATAAACAGGGCATGCATAGCTCCTTTGTATAAGGGGGGAAAGGCAGACAATAAAGTATGTTGCATTACAGGGGAATAATCCTGTTGAGTACACCACTTAAAGTGTATGATAAAATTATTCTTGAGAGTTTGGGTTTAGGACAGGTAAGTAGAAATGCATAGGAGCAAAAAGGGATTTAGGAAGGGTAGGGCATATGATGACAAAGTATTTGCAATGAAATATATGAGTGAGCAATACCTAGATAAGGGCAAAGAGCTGTTTGGTGCATTTATGAATTTAGAAAAGGTGTTTAATAGGTTGGATAGGAGAGCAATGTGGCAGATGATGCAAATGTATGGGAAAGGTGGTAGGTCACTAAAGGCATTAAAGAGTTTGTATTTGCATAGTGAGGCAGCACAAGTAAGGGTATGTAGGAAAGAGGGGACTTTTCCATTGAAAGTAGGCCTTGGGAATGTGTGATGTCACTATGGTGATTTAACATAGTTATAGATGAGTTTGTGAAAGTAGTGAATTCAAGAGTGTTGGTGAGAGGTGTGGGATTAAAAAATGGTGGATTTTATTCAAAGTGGGAGTTGTCAGTTTTTCTTTGCCAATGATGCAGTTCTTTTGGGAGATTATGATGATAAGTTGCAAAGGTTTGTGGCTGAATTTGGGAGGGTATGTGAAAAAAATATGAATGTAAAAAGAAGAAAAACATCCATTTTTTTTTTTGGGGGGAGGATCACTCTGCCTTGGTGAGAGATGGCCTGTGTTAAAAAAAAAAAAAATTGCAAGTGAACATTAACCCTTTGACTATTTCTGTCATATATGTATATACGTCTTACGAGCCAGTGTTTTTGACGTATTAAAATGCCAAAATTCTAGCGGCTTCAAATCAAGCGGGAGAAAGCTGGTAGGCCCACCTGTGAGAGAATGGGTCTGTGTGCAGTATAAAAAAAATCCTACAGCACACAGTGCATAATGAGAACAAAAAAAAACTCCAACCGTGTTTTTGGATTAAAACGCCGACTTTGAGGTGTATTTTCTTATACATAGTATTTATGGTTGTATTCTTGTTTTCTTGGTTTCACGATGAAAAGGACCTTGAAATTGAGCTCAAAGTACAGTCATCCCTTGGTTTTCGATTTTAATCCGTTCCAGATGGATCGGCTAAAACCAAAACTATTTTCCCCATAAGAAATAATGGAAATTCAATTAATCCATTCCAGAAACCCAGAAGTTTGGAAAAAAAAAAATTGGGGCCTTAAAGATAGATTTACATGCACAAATGAATGAACTCTATGTGGCACTTACCTTTATTGAAGACTGATGTTGCTGGATGGAAGAGAGGAGGAGGAGAGGGAAGAGACCCTATTTTTGGAAGGGGAATCTCCTTCCATAAGGAATTTAGGTACCAAGTCTTTATCCGGGGTCACTTCCCTGCATGCCTGCTACACTCCCTCCCTGCCTGCTACACTCCCTGCATACCTGCTACACTCCCTGCATACATGCTACACTCCCTGCATACATGCTACACTCCCTGCATACCTGCTACACTCCCTGCATACCTGCTACACTCCCTGCATACCTGCTACACTCCCTGCATACCTGCTACACTCCCTGCATACCTGCTACACTCCCTGCATACATGCTACACTCCCTGCATACATGCTACACTCCCTGCATACATGCTACACTCCCTGCATTCATTCTACACTCCCTGCATTCATGCTACACTCCCTGCATTCATGCTACACTCCCTGCATACATGCTACACTCCCTGCATACATGCTACACTCCCTGCATACATGCTACACTCTCTGCATACATGCTACACTCCCTGCATACATGCTACGCTTCCTGCATACATGCTACGCTTCCTGCATACATGCTACGCTTCCTGCATACATGCTACACTCCCTGCATACATGTTACACTCCCTGCATACATGCTACACTCCCTGCATGCATGCTACACTCCCTACATGCATGCTACACTCCCTGCATGCCTGCTACAGTCTTAAACTCCATCGTGTTTCTCACTTTCTTTACCAAAGGACTGGCACTAGAAGCTTTCTTTGGGCCCATGGTAGCTTATTTAGTAGTCACACACAATAATCAAGGGCCAAAAACAATGAATTGTTAATAAATGTTTTGTATGAACTCCTGGGGTGATGTTCACTCAAGCATAAACAATGCTAGACTGCGTGACAATGTGCGTGGGTGGCAGGCCTACGGCCTTTGTATGTGCGCAGCACTGGTGTACAGGTTCCATACCATCGGCGAAAACTGAGGCAATTTTTCCACAAAAAAAGTGATCGAAAACCAAAATCGGTGAAAACTGAGACAATCGAAAACCAAGGGATGACTGTAGCAGAAATGTTCGATTTTTGCCGATGTTCAAGTGTAAACAAATGATGTCATTGTCCAATAAGTGTCCAACTAGCCATTCTAATACGCAGTCACGAATAGGTTAACATTATTTATACAATTATTACAATAATGCAGTAGTCTGCATAACAGTAAATCTTCTATTTTTTGTGTGAATAAAAATTCAAAATAGAAAGTGAGAGTAATATAAGAGGGGCCTGCAGACGTGACTGATGAACAGAGAAAATGTTATTTTAGTGCCAGGAATGTCTGCATTGTTCATTTTGGACTCTATTTTGAAATTTGAATTGTTTTTAATTTGCATGAAATTATCCAAATTGCCAATTTCTGACCACTTTATTGGGTAGTTGAAATTGGTAAATGGGCAGTTTCTTGTACTCAATCGATGGAACAAATGGCGTTCTAAAGAAATAGCTATGAGTTTGGTCACCTGGAACAATGGAATTGGCTGAAAATAGGGCTCAAAGTGGGCGAAATCGCCAATGCGTAAATATCGCCAAGATCGCTAACTTCGCGAGAGCGTAATTCTGTAAGTTTTCCATCAAGTTTTGTACTTTTGGTGTCATTACCATCCGGAAAAGATACTCTTATCATTTCATATGAAAAAATATACAGTGGACCCTTGGTTAACGAACACCCTGGAAATCGTGCAATTATGTAAGTATAATATTGTAAGTGCTTGTGGAAGTGTATTTTTGGGGGTCTGAAATAGACTAACCTAAATGACATTTTTTCTTAAGGAAGTAAATTCGTTCGGTAATGGCACTTGAGCAGGCTTCTGGGATGAAGTTTTTTCGTTAACCAAGGGTCCACTGTATATATTTTTTTTTCAAATATTTTGGGGGTCGCAACAGTCAGAGGGTTAAATGAGCAAGGTGATGAGGGAGTATGGGGAAGTGGATGTACTTTATTTAGGCAGTCATCCCTTGGTTTTCGTGTTTAATCCGTTCCAGAGGGATCAAGTAAAATAAAAATCGACGAAAACCAAAGCCATTTTCCCCATAAGAAATAATGGAAATTCAATTAATCCGTTCCAGAAACCCAGAAGTTTGGAATTTTTTTTTTTGGGGGGCCTTAAAGATAGATTTACGTGCACAAATGAATGAATTCAATGTGGCACTTACCTTTATTGAAGACTGATGTTGCTGGATGGAAGAGAGGGAGGAGGGGAGAGGGAAGAGACCCTATTTTTTGGAAGGGAAATCCCCCTCCATAAGGATTCTAGGTACCAAGTCCTCATCTGGGGTAACTTCCCTTCTTTGTCTTTTAATCCCACTAGGACCAGCTTGAGAGTCACTGCACACCTGTGGCACTAAATATCTGTCCAGAGAGCTCTGTGTCTGGCGTCTCTTTAAAATGTCCCTAAAATGGGAAAAGAGATTCATTGAACATGTTGATGAGACATATTGCAACATCTTTGTCAGGGTGATGTTCCTCCACAAATGAATGCACCCTACTCCACATTCCACAAATCTCCTTAATCTCTGAAGAAGGCACCTTACATCTCTCTTCCTCCACTGAAGCAATTTCCTGAGTTGTGGTTTGATGGTGTTACAGCTCAAGCTCTTGCAGCTCTTCAGTGGTTAGATCTTCATTGTGGTCCTCCATCAACTCTTCCACATCCTGGCTACTCACATCCAACCCCATGGAATTCCCCAATGTCACAATACTTTCCACAACTTCCATAGGCTCCTCAGGGTCAGGCCCAAACCCTTCAAAATCCCTCTCTGGGACACAATCTGGCCACAACTTTCTCCAAGCAGAGTTCATCGTCCTGGAAGTCACTCCCTGCCAAGCTTTACCTATAAGGCCAATGCAATGGAAGATATCGAAGTGATCCTTCCAGAACTCTTTTAGGGTCAATGCAGTGTCATTGGTCACATCAAAGCACCTTTGAAACATTGCTTTGGTATACAGTTTTTTGAAGTTTGCAATGACCTGCTGGTCCATGGGCTGGATGAGAAGAGTGGTGTTAGGAGGCAAGAACTTCACTGTTACAAATTTGAAATCCTTAGACATTTGGTCTTCCAAGTCTTGAGGATGAGCAGGAGCATTGTCCATTACCAGGAGGCACTTGAGCCCCAATTTATTGTCCAATAGATATTTCTTCACACTGGGGCAAAACACTTGATTAAACCATTCCAGGAAAATTTCCCTAGTGACCCATACCTTAGGGTTAGACTTCCACATCACACACAATTTACTCTTGTCAACACTGTATTTCTTGAACACTGGGAGTTTCAGAGTGATACACCAGTAAAGGCTTCACTTTGAAATCCCCACTAGAGTTACCACACAACATTAGATTTAGCCTGTCTTTCATAGGCTTGTGTCCTGGCAGTGCCTTTTCCTCCTGCGTGATGTAGGTCCTCCTTGGCATTTTCTTCCAAAAGAGGCCTGTTTCGTCACAATTAAACATTTGTTGGGGTTTAAATTCTTCTGCCTCTACATATTCTTTAAAGTCACGCACAAATTTTTCAGCCCCTTGTTTATCTGAACTGGCACCCTCACCATGCCTTACAACACTGTGTATGCCACTTCGCTTCTTGAAGTTTTCGAACCTGCCTTTGCTGGTCTTAAATTCATCAACATCAACACTGGTTTGTCATTTTCTTGACAAGATTGGCATGCAACTGCCTTGCTTTTTCACATATGATGGATTGCACAACACTATCACCCACTAGCAGTTTTTTGTTTATCCACACCAACAACAATTTCTCCATATTTTCCATTGTTTGTAATCTCTGTTTCGTTATCGTATTCACCCCTTTCGCAACATTAGCTTCCATGATTTCTTTTCTCTTCGCCACAATGGAACTGATGGTTGATGGGGCCTTCTTGTATATCTTGGCGAGCTCGGCAATACGTACACCACTATCATATTTTTCTATTTCTTTCTTCAGTTCTACGGTGTTCCTCACTCTCTTTACCAAAGAACTGGCACTAGGAGCTTTCTTTGGGCCCATGGTAGCTTATTTAGTAGTCACACAATGATCAAGGGCCAAAAACAATGAATTGTTAATAAATGTTTTGTATGAACTCCTGGGGTGATGTTCACTCAAGCATAAACAATGCTAGACTGTGTGACAATGTGCGTGGGTGGCGGTCTACGGCCTTTGCCTGTGCGGGGCACTGGTGGACAGGTTCCGTACCATCAACGAAAACTGAGACAATTTTTCCACGAAAAAAGTGAACGAAAACCAAAATCGGCGAAAACTGAGCCAAACGAAAACCAAGGGTTGACTGTATTTGGGACTGAACATGTCTGCAGATAGGTCCATGAAAGATGAGCCATAGAGTAAATGAGGGGGAGGGGAGGCAGGTGGTATGTTGAGAAGTTTTTTTTTTTTTTTTCTCTGGAGGTAAACCCCTGTGGTTTAGCGCTTCTATTTGATTATAATAATAATAATAATCTCTGGAGGTAAAAAAAGGAAATGTTCCAAATTACAGTGATATCAATACTTTTATAGCTATCTGAAGATCTTTGAAGAAGCCCAGAGGATATTCATTATTTTCAAGAAGTGTTTAAAGCAATTCAAACATTTTTATAATGGATTTAGCATTCCCTTCTCATAAATGTAATAACAGTAATTAATAATTATTTGGCAGGAGATGGCCATCTGTGTTAAAAACATTCAAAGTGCTATGGGGCATTGACAGAGTAGACAAGGATAGACTCTTGCTTGGGATTTTATCCCTTCAAGTGGTGCTGGTGAAATGCTCTTGATCCAAGGAATTTGATTCAGTCTCCCTTGTATTGGATCAAACTTGATTGTCTTTCATTTTCCCCAGGATTTAGTGTTCCCAACCTTCATTAATACTAATAGGAATAATAAAAAGAATATAGTCACAATACTGTGGCTGGACAATACACAAGCACTTAGGAGAGGAACCATATGACAATGTTTTGGCCTGTCTTCGACAGTTGTCAAATTATGAATGAATGAGAAAAGGGCAAAGAAGGCTGGAAGACAGAATGGGAGGAGGGAGGGGCAAGAAGGTAGTGGCAGCACAGCACACCACACAACAGTGGTACAGTGGTCCCTCGGTTTTCGCCGAAAATTTGTTCCAGAATGCTGCTTAAGTGCCATTACCGAATGAATTTACTTCCTTAAGAAATAATGTCACGTAGGTTAGTCTATTTCAGACTCCCAAAAATACACTTGCAACAGCACTTACGAAAATATACTTACATAAATGTTCGAGTTTGGAGATGCACAAAAACCGAGGGACCACTGTAGTGGTAGTAATGTGGGAATAGCAATAGTAGTAGTAAATGATAGAACTAGAGGTAAAAGTAAAGAACAAAAAGGCACAATACTGTTACTGAAACAATACACAGATAACCCGCACATAGGAGAGAGGAACTTAAAACGATGTTTCAGTCCGACCTGGACCATTTACAAAGTCACACAGGAGTGAGGTAGCCAGTATATATAGGCCACCAGGACAGGGATGGGAACACAGGAGGGAGAAGAGGAAGTAGTGGTAAGGTAGGCAGTGGAAGTAGTAGTAGAAGAAATAGTGGTGGTAGAAAGTCAGGTGAATAGTGTAGTGGTAGTAGAACGTACGGAGAGTTACTTGATTGTGGTAGAAAGTAGGGAGAGTTGCTTGGTGGTAGTAGAAAGTAGGGAGAGTTGCTTGGTGAGTAGAAGTAGGAGAGTTGCTTGTGGTAAGAATAGGGGGTTGCTTGGTGGTAGTAGAAAGTAGGGAGAGTTGCTTGGTGGTAGTAGAAAGTAGGGAGAGTTGCTTGGTGGTAGTAGAAAGTAGGGAGAGTTGCTTGGTGGTAGTAGAAAGTAGGGAGAGTTGCTTGGTGGTAGTAGAAAGTAGGGAGAGTTGCTTGGTGGTAGTAGAACGTACGGAGAGTTACTTGGTTGTGGTAGAAAGTAGGGAGAGTTGCTTGGTGGTAGTAGAAAGTAGGGAGAGTTGCTTGGTGGTAGTAGAAAGTAGGGAGAGTTGCTTGGTGGTAGTAGAAAGTAGGGAGAGTTGCTTGGTGGTAGTAGAAAGTAGGGAGAGTTGCTTGGTGGTAGTAGAAAGTAGGGAGAGTTGCTTGGTGGTAGTAGAAAGTAGGGAGAGTTGCTTGGTGGTAGTAGAAAGTAGGGAGAGTTGCTTGGTGGTAGTAGAAAGTAGGGAGAGTTGCTTGGTGGTAGTAGAGAAGTAGGGAGAGTTGCTTGGTGGTAGTAGAAAGTAGGAGATTGTTGGTGGTAGTAGAAAGTAGGGAGAGTTGCTTGGTGGTAGTAGAAAGTAGGAGAGTTGCTTGGTGGTAGTAGAAAGTAGGAGAGTTGCTTGGTGGTAGTAGAAAGTAGGAGAGTTGCTTGGTGGTAGTAGAAAGTAGGGAGAGTTGCTTGGTGGTAGTAGAAAGTAGGGAGAGTTGCTTGGTGGTGTAGAAAGTAGGGAGAGTTGCTTGGTGGTGTAGAAAGTAGGAGAGTTGCTTGGTGGTAGTAGAAAGTAGGGAGAGTTGCTTGGTGGTAGTAGAAAGTAGGGAGAGTTGCTTGGTGGTAGTAGAAAGTAGGGAGAGTTGCTTGGTGGTAGTAGAAAGTAGGGAGAGTTGCTTGGTGGTAGTAGAAAGTAGGGAGAGTTGCTTGGTGGTAGTAGAAAGTAGGGAGAGTTGCTTGGTGGTAGTAGAAAGTAGGGAGAGTTGCTTGGTGGTAGTAGAAAGTAGGGAGAGTTGCTTGGTGGTAGTAGAAAGTAGGGAGAGTTGCTTGGTGGTGGTAGAAAGTAAGGAGAGTACTTTAGTGGTAGTAGAAAGTAGGGAGAGTTGCTTAACAGAATACACTTAGGCACAAGAAAGGAAACCAAAGAAAGAAAATTGAAAAAATGAGAAAGGAGAAGAGGTAGTGAAAGGAGAAGAAAGGATCAGGTTAAGTCACAAGTGTTCTGAAGTTCGGAGCATTTGACAATGTAATGAGAAAGGAAAGCATCTAATGAGACAGCCAGGACTAAGATTCATACAAGGAAAGTTGAGTATAAAGGAATCTTCAATAAGATGGCAACTGTGGAAGCTAGAAGCAGGGTAGACAGTTTTACCAGAGGACCAGTCATTAGGATGGATGTTTGTGATCTCTAACATGACAGAAAAGAGAGTGGCACGTCTCTAAAGTATTGGAGAGGACAAGAGGAGCATAAAGTAGAGTAGATACCAGGGGCACCTATAGTGGGAGGAGAAGTACAAACTAGATTACTGCGAAGGGTGTTAGTTTGGCGAAAAGTAAGTTTAATGTCTAAGGAACAGAGAGAGTTGTTGAGATTAGAAAGACTAGAAATATAGGGAAGGCAGAGAGCAGACGATTTCACAGGAGTAGAGAGTTTGGGAGAGAAGGTCAGTTTAGCACATGATAAAGCAGAGTTTATGAAATTGGAAGGGCAGCCAAGACGAGAGAACAAATTATTAAAAGTGGAAATTTCCAATTCGAGGAACTGAGGGTCAAAAAATGCAGAGGGCATGGAGAAAGAGAGAAATAAGAACTCTTTACTTGACAGGGAGCATGGTAAGAAAAGTAATAAATGTACGTGCCACTGTGCATAGGCTTGCGATAAATGGAAAAAAAAAAAAAGCCTGTAGCCGAGCGGTGGACATGTACGTCAAGGAAAGGAAGCAGAGAGTTAGATTCCCATTCAGCTTTAAACTTGATGGAAGGAGCAAGATTGTTAAGGACATCGAGAAATGGTTGGAAGAGACTTAGTCATGGGGGGCCAAAGAACAAAGATGTTGTAGAGTCAACATGAAAATGAAATGAAAAAGTTTATTTCCTTGTACAGCTTACAATGTGTGGCTTACATGTTATAAAATATTATTTACAAAGAAGGCCACTAGCATGCCTAGGCATTTCGGGCAGACTAATACTAATCCTTACTTTATATTGATATAGGTTATGGAGCAGTACATTTTAACATACATTTTTAGATAGTACATACATAATTAGATACATACAGTGGTACCCCGAGTTTTGTACTTTATTCGTTCCAGAAGGCTGTTCGAGTGCTGTTACTGAACGAATTTGTTCCCATAAGGAATAATGTAAATTAAATTAGATTAGTCCGTTTCAGACCCCCAAAAATACACTTGCAAAAGCACTTACAATAATACACTTGCATAACTGTTCGAGTTGGGAGCAGTACGAAACTCGGGGTACCACTGTATTTAGGTACATACATAATTAGATTTATAATAGTGTGGTACTAAAAAACATATAATACTACAAATGGTAAATTTAGTAAGGGGATTGGATTTGTTTTGGCATGATACACTGTTTCTATTAAAGCTCATATTGGAAGAGTATCTTAGGCAAACTTAGTACAGTGGACCCCCGGCTAACGAACAAAATTCATTCCAGAAGCCTGCTCAAGTGCCATTACCGAATGAATTTACGTCCTTAAGAAATAATGTCACGTAGGTTAGTCTATTTCAGGCCCCCAAAAATACACTTCCACAAGCACTTACAATATTATACTTACATAATTGTACGATTTCCGGGGTGTTCGTTAGCCGGGGGTCCACTGTACTAACTTAAGATTTAATAGGCAATAGCTATATTAATTTTATATTTACAGTCATTTGGGTGGGTGTAAGTGTAAATTAGGGGGAATTACAGATAACGAAAGTAAGACTATATTGTTTTGGATGTGTTCATGATACAAAAAAGAGAATTAGGCAGTTTTCATTTGGTTAGCTGATGATTGGGTGTATTAGGGAGATAAGATGTTATTTAGCAATAGTTTTGAAAATGGTGGTTGAGTCTGCTGTTCTAGAGTTTTCAGGCAAGGAATTCCAGATTTTAGACCATTTTATGTAATGTACATCAAATTTTTGTAGAGGTTTAGCTGGACACGGAGAATGTCATAGAGATTTTTGTGTCTGGTATTGTGTCTGTGGGTCCTGTTGCAACTATCAAGAAAGTGTTTTAGTTCAGGGTTAATATTAGAATTTATGGTTCTGTAAATGTAGGCTGCACAGTAGTAGGTGTGAATGTTCTGTACAGTAAGTAGGTTAAGGTCTTTGAAGAAGAAGGGGGGTGTTGTCTTTCATTAGATTGCATGATAATTCTTACTGCAGCTTTTTGTTGGGTTATTATTGGCTTTAGGTGGGTTGCTGCTGTTGATCCCCAGGCACAAATAGCATAGGTGAGGTAGGGATAGATGAGTGAATAATATAGTGTGAGTAGGGCTGATTGTGGTACGAAGTAATGTATCTTGGAGATCCCAACTGTTTTGGATACTTTTTTTATTTGTTGGATATGGGTGTTGAATTTCAGGTTGCTGTCAAGATGTAGAAACAGGAATTTGCCCTCATTATGTTCCCAAACAGAATGTAGAAGGTTTTGTCAATATTAAGTGTAAGTTTATTAGCAGTCATCCAGGTTGATATTTTTACTAGCTCTTCGTTAACAATAGTGTTGAGTGAGGCAAGATTAGGGTAGGAGATGACGTAAGTCGTGTTGTCAGCAAAGAGAATAGGTTTAAGGTGTTGTGATACATTAGGAAGATCATTGATGTATAAGAGGAAGAACAGGGGACCAAGGACACTTCCCTGTGGTACTCCAGTATTCAGTGGTCTTATTGATGAGGTTGTGTCCTTAATAGATACGTATTGATGCCTGTTAGTAAGGTAGGATTTGAAATATGTAAGTGCATGGCCTCTTATGCCATAATGATCAAGTTTGTGGAGTAGGATGCTATGGTCTACTTTATCAAAAGCTTTCCTTAGGTCGATAAAGAGTCCTAATGGATATTCATTATTTTCAAGTGCTGTGTAAAGCAGGTCTAGCATTTTTACAATTGCGTCGTTTGTGCTTTTGCTTTTCCTGAAGCCAAACTGGCAGGGGTTGTGGATGCTTTGTGCTGTTATAAAGGAATATAATCTCTTGTGCACAAGTTTCTCGAAGATTTTTGGATAGCAACGGTAAGTTTGATATTGGCCTGTAGCTGTTTACATCTGTGGGGTCTCCACCTTTGTGTATTGGTGGGACCCTTGCTATCTTGAGTAGTGCTGGGAAAGTGCTGGTTTCTAGTGATTTGTTAAAGAGTAATGAAATAGCTGGTGAAAGAACATGAGCCGTTAGTTTGTATAATAATGGAGGAACTTGAGCCAGATTTCCTGATTTATTTTTAAGTCACTTAATAATCGTAGTGACTTCTGTGGGCTCGGTTGGTGCAACATAGAAGGAGGTTGGGAAATTCCCATCTAAGTAATCGCTTGCTCGGGCATTGGTACCTGGGATTTTGCTGGCGAGATTTGATCCTATGGTTGAGAAAAAGTCAATTATCTTGTTAACTCTATCAATAGGCTGTAGTTTGGTTTCTTTCGGTTTGGTTAGGACAATATCCCAAGTTTTTTCAGTTTGTGGGTGCCTAGAATCTGAGAGAGTGTCTTCCAGGTCTTTTTTATATCCTCTTGTTTCAGTGAATCTATTGTAGTAGTACAATTGCTTAGCCTTTCTTATTAGGTTGGTGAGAACTGATGTGTAATGTTTAATAATATCTTTGTTTATTGGGCCCTGTCTATATTGCTTTTCATATTGATGTTTCTTATCAATGGATTTTAGTATGCTGTTGGTTAGCCATGGGCAACGTAGCCGTTTATTCGTAATCTGTTTAGTTTTTATGGGACAATGTTTGTTATATAGTCTAAGTAGTTTGTTAAGAAATATGTCTATCCAATCATCAATACCATTAGCTTCGGAAATTCTGTAGGCCAGTCAACCGTACCTAGCTCTGTTGTGAAGTTACTTATTGAAGCCTTGTCATGGAGTCTAAAAGAGACCTTGTTATATTCAAGTGGTTGTTTACTAATGTTTGTTAAGAGGAAGGTTGGGTAGTGGTCAGTAGTGCTGTCTGTGATTATCCCTGATTTAAGGGGGGCTAGTATATTAGTCCATATATGGTCATTTGTGGTTGCACTTGTCTCAAGTTAGCCTGGTTGGTTTTGTTATAGCTGGTATGAGTAGTGTGTTGTTCATATTGTTGATGAAGTCATTTATTGGCTGGTCATCTGTTAGGCCAAGGTTAATGTTGAAGTCTCCGGCTAGGAGAAGGTGGTGCTTGTTCATTTGGTTGTTTGTGATTAGTGTCTTTAATTTATCACTAAAATTTGGAATATTTGTATGAGACATCCGGTAAATGGCAAAGACTGTTATAGGAGTCTTAAGTTTTTTTTACAGTAAAATTATAAAAAATGTATTCTCCATACTCATCACTATAGCAAGTAGTGTTACAACATGATAGTTCATTAGAGTAATAAATGGCTACTACAACCCGAACTTGGTATGGTCTGCAGTTGTGGATTGCTGTGTATCCTGGTAATGAGTATATATCTATTGTATCCTGTTTAAACCAGGTTTCATTGAGAATAATACAGGAGAAAGTTGTCTTTAGGAAATCAAGGAGTGCAAGGAGGTCATCATAGTGTTTACTTAGGGACCTAATATTGTAATTGAGCACTGTAATATTTCTGGCATTACTTAGGACAGTGTTGGCTTATGATGCTGTGTAATAGAGGCAGTTACTTTCCATTAAATTTTGATTGGGAGTTAGATTATATAGATTTAGATCTGGGTCTTCGTGATCATTCAGCATTTAGGTTAAATGGTAAATTTTTATAAAATTTATAGTGTGTTGAGTTCCAATGATGTTATCTGTAATAAGGGGATGTTTGGACAAGTGTGTAGCTAATGTATGTTGGTTAAGTAGAGTGTAGAAACTAATTAACATAATGGACTTTAGTGTTGACAACGTATTAAGCTATTAATGAACTAAAGTATTAACTATGTATAAAGCTATTAAGACAAAATTAAAAGATAATGTAGCCAGAGGAAAGGGTGCACACCAATAGTAGGAAAGAAGAACAGTTTTGAAAGTATTCCATATAGAGGTTAGCTAGAACATGGGATAGAGGAGAGCCCATAGCAACACCAAAGGTTTAGTAAATTTTACCTTGAAAGTAAAAGGAGTTAGTTCATACAAAGTCAAAGAAGATCAAGAAAGACATCAGTAGGTATAGGGAGATGAAGTAATCCTTCATTGGCCTTCTCTCTAAGAAAATTAAGATCATCATCATGAGGGACATTGGTGAAGAGGGACTCAATGTCAAGACTAAGCATCTTACACTTCAGGAGAGGAGTGAACACGTTTGATAAAGTCTTGAGAGTGATGGAGGTGAGAAGGAGAAAAAATACCAAGAAAAGGAGTGAGAGTTTTGGCCAGCCAAGAGGCAAGAGGATAAGAGACAGACACTCTGGAGGATATAATGGGACATAAAGGGATATCAGGTTTATGAGTTTTAGGAAGACCACAGAAATAAGGTAGAGAGGGACAAATAACACGGAAACATTAAACGAGGTCAAAGTGAGGAGGACAGAGATCAGAAAAATTCCAAAGTTTATTTTTGAAAGTTCTCTTGAGGATTGGAAATGAGAGGAGTGTAGGTACATGAGTCAGAGACCAAGGCTTCGGCTTTGTGGAGGTAAACCTTGCGATCAAGGGCAACCACTGAATTGTCTTTGTCAAAAGAGAGGATGACAATATTGGAATCAGATTTAAGAGAAGAAAGGGCAAGTTGATAGCATCGAGGAAGGTGGTATTTCTTAGATAACAGACTATCAAGAGCAGGAAGGAGAGCACCACGAAAAGTGGACAAGTAGGAAGATTCCAAGAGTGAAACTGATTAGGGGTAGGCGAAGTGGCAAAGGAAAGACCAAAAACCAAGAAATTCAAGCTGATGTTGGGAGAGTGACAGATGGCAGATTAGTAACATGGTCAGTAAGGGAGAATTTAGACCAAGGGCTGTCTGAGATATGATGGAAATAAATGGTATAAAATACCGACACAATGGAAAAATAAACACATAAGTAGTATAATGTGATCCTTTATTGACAACGTTTCGCCCACTGCGTGGGCGAAACTTTGTCAATAAAGGATCACATTATACTGCTTATGTGTTTATTTTTCCACTGAGATATGAAGTTTGTTCTGTAGTGTAGTAGAATGAATTTGCGAATTAAGGTGAGCAGTGAGAAGGTTACAGAGTTCTTGGGGGAGAAGAATAGAGAGCAGTTGACATTGACAGAGTAAAGAAGGCATTATCAACTTGAGACTTAGTAGAAAGTATGAGATATTGAAGTAAGAGGCAGGAATGATCAGGAAAGGGACAAAACTTGTTCAGCAAGTCAGTCTTGTAGAAAGTGAAGCTGATTCTTATGACACCTGTGTGTAGAGGTAAAAGTAATAGTATAATGGTAGTAGTAGTTGTTGTACATACGTATTACATTAGAAAATGGAGGAGCACTGTAGGAGAGCTACTAACAGTATGGGCTTTTGGTGAATAATAATAATAACAATAATACAGTGGTACCCCGGTTTACGATGGTCCCCAAACTCACCCTTTTATGTAAGTTTATTTTTTTAAATGCTTTTGTAAGTGTAATTTTGGGGGTCTAAAAGGACTAGTCTATTTTACAACTTTTCTTAAGGAGATAAATTCGTTTGGTAATGGCACTTGAACAGCATTCTGGAATGAAAAAATATCGTAAACCGGGGTACCACTGTAATAATAATACAGTGGACCCCCGGTTTACGATGGTCTCCAAACTCGCCCTTTTATGTAAGTTTATTTTTGTGAGTGCTTTTGTAAGTGTAGTTTTGGGGGGTCTAAAAGGACTAATCTAATTTACATTATTCCTTATGGGAATAAATTCGTTCGGTAATTGCAATTGAACAGCATTCTTGAACGAAAAAATGACGTAATCCGGGGGTCCACTGTAATGGAAGTGGAACAGAATTCTTCCTCCGTAAGCCATGTGTGTCGTAAGAGTGGACTAAAATGCCAGGAGCAAGGGGCTAGTAACCCCTTCTCCTGTATACATTACTAAATTTAAAAAGACTTTTTTTTTTTGGCCACCCTGCCTTGGTGGGATATGGCCAGTTTGTTGAAAAAAAAAATACCTGTAGGATTATTTAAGAATAAAGGGGCATAGCTAAGATATGGATATCTGAAACATTTCGACATGGTAATAAAAAAAATAAAAACTGGACAATGACAAGGTGGAGGTTGATTCTGTACAGGAGTTTGAAAATAGATATGACAAAGCTCTTTCACACCATCAGTTGATAATTGCCCAGACCAAGAGCTGGAACTAGAGATCTATAAACTAAAATAATTACTTACATAGGCTACACAAAATTAGATGATTTATGTTTTAAGCTCATCAGTCTTTCTGGACTGTGTATGCACTGTAAAACTAAGAGTATACATCATCAACGTGGAGCCCACTACCAAAATACAAGCTCTATAAACTAAAAGTCCAAAGTTTGCTAAGTCCTGAAGCCATTGTGAATAAACTGTGAGAAAATATTAAAATAATTAAACCCTAGGCCACTAGTACAGTACATTAATACCGAGGAAGACTTGAACATGACAGTCGGGGATTTTTAGGCTACTGGATGGACAGACTTGATGTCTAAATGGTATGGACTTAGGAAGAGGTAACAGATGGAAGTTAAGATGTGAATGAGTCACTGTGATTTTTATTCAGCTTGACGATGGTTAAGAAATGGAATGGAAAAACTGCTACGAGTTCATAGTTAAAAGTGGAACTTGAAGTTAAAATGAAGCCCTCTAATCATATTTTAGTTTTATACACAAGCACATGGATAAAAAAAGACATTAAATGGGGGGGGGGGGACAAATTAAGATCAAAATATAAACCACAAATTTTTAAAGATTTTTATATACACATATTGGGTAATAAAAACAATTGGCTACATAAGGCTAAAATATATAAATTAAGAACCAAATATTGGGGGTCTAACTGACAACAGACTGGAAGAGTATACTGTATACTTAATACAGTAGGGCCCTGATGAACTGTTTGCAAGAGTTTTAAAGGAATGTAAAGAGGAACTTAGCAAACCTTTGGCAAATCTTTTCAATATATTACTACAAACTGGCATAGTGCCAGACAAGTGGAAAAGGGCAAATGTAATACCTATTTACAAGGCAGGTGACAGGTCCTTAGCTTCGAACTATAGACCAATAAGCCTTACCTCCATAGCCATCTTGAAAGGCATAAATTGATTAATGAATCTCAACGCGGTTTTACTAAGGGGCGTTCCTGTCTTACAAATATACTAACTTTTTTCACTAAGGTGTTTGAGGAGGTAGATCATGGTAATGAATATGATATTGTGTATATGGACTTCAGTAATGCTTTCGATAGAGTTCCACATCAGAGGCTATTGAGGAAACTTAAGGCACACGGAATAGGAGGAGAAATTTTTTCCTGGGTAGAGGCATGGTTGACAAATAGGCAGCAGAGAGTTTGCATAAATGGGGAGAAATCTGAATGGGGGCACGTCTCAAGCGGTGTACCACAGGGGTCAGTTTTGGGCCCCCTGTTGTTTACAATTTACATAAATGACATAGATGAGGGAATAAATAGCAACATAAGCAAATTTGCTGATGACACCAAAATAGGCCATCCAATTCATTATAATGAGGACATTAGAGCACTCCAGGATGATTTGAATAGACTGATGCAGTGGTCGGAGAAGTGGCAGATGCAGTTTAATGTAGACAAATGCAAAGTTCTAAATGTTGGGCAGGACAATAACCATTCCACATATAAACTGAATAATGTAGATCTTAATACTTGTGATTGTGAGAATGATTTAGGAGTTCTGGTTAGCAGTAATCTGAAACCAAGACAACAGTGCATAAGTGTTCGCAATAAAGCTAACAGAATCCTTGGATTCATATCAAGAAGTATAAATAATAGAAGTCCTCAGGTTGTTCTTCAACTCTATATATCTTTGGTTAGGCCTCATTTAGATTATGCTGCACAGTTCTGGTCACCATATTACACAATGGATATAAATGCACTGGAAAATGTACAGAGGAGGATGACAAAGTTGATCCTATGTATCAGAAATCTTTCCTATGAGGATAGACTGAGGGCCATGAATCTACACTCTCTAGAAAGGCGTAGAATTAGGGGGGGGATATGATTGAGGTGTATAAATGGAAAACACGAATAAATAAAGGGGATGTAAATAGTGTGCTGAAAATATCCAGCCAAGACAGGACTCACAGCAATGGTTTCAAGTTGGAAAAGTTCAGATTCAGGAAGGATATAGGAAAGCACTGGTTTGGTAATAGAGTTGTGGATGAGTGGAACAAACTTCCGAGTACTGTCATAGGGGCTGGGACGTTGTGTAGTTTTAAAAATAGGTTAGATAAATACATGAGTGGGTGTGGGTGGGTGTGAGTTGGACCTCACTAGCTTGTGCTACTAGGTCAGATGCCGAACTAATTCCTTAAGTTGAAGTGACCTGACTACCTGGAGTTTACCTGGAGAGGGTTAACTCCAGGTGGTCGGGTCTAAGCCGGGGAGTGATGGACCTGCCTCGCATGGGTCAGTAGGCCTGCTGCAGTGTTCCTTTTTTCTTATGTTCTTAGGTTCCAGGCTACCGCCAGAAAGCAGAACGCCATTTTCTCCACTTATAAATGTATACAAATGCCAGACAACAAGTTTACACTAACATATATTAAACTAACAGTAGAATTACGCATTAAAAAGCAATAAAAAGTCAAATACATTCACAGTACATTCATTACTTACCTTAAAATATTTGTAGTCTTAATGTAGGGTGAGAGGTGAGTAGTACTTATTTGTAGGAAGTCAGGTGTAGATAACCTTGGCTTCCCATCCCAAACTTAATATGTATATGATATTTAAAGCAGCCCAGGGAGATAAAATACACATACAGTACACTCATTATTTACCTTAAAATATGTGTAGTCTTAATGTAGGATGAGAGGTGAGTAGTATTTATTTGTAGGAAGTCAGGTGTAGGTAATTGGTAGATGTAGCTATGTAGTCCGCCTGGGGTACATAGCTACACCTACCTACATAGCTATACGATATTTAATGTGGCCCAGATCCATATTATTGCCATCGACATACCTTGTTCACTGAGTTTAATAATTTCTAACAACTACCTTTAGATGCCATCATAAACCAAGGGAGAAGTAATGAGAAGAATTCATGGCGAGAATTGTAAACAAAGCGGAACGTGTTAAAGGGAGTGACTGGGCCAAATGCAGATTGATTCATGTTTTCTCTGGTGCTGGAGCAGAGAAAATGTAATGTTTTCCCTTTGCCCAGTTACCACACCTCATATTTATGTGAAATGTATTGTACTGTGGGTGTATGTATCATGTTTATATGCTATGTAATGTGTTTCTTATACATTTTTGAAGAAAATATAGTAGATGAATTAATGAAAATGTCTATATTAATGTAAAATAAGACATTTAACCCTTTCACTGTAGAGACCCCTGCTCACAAACTTGATGTCAGTGTTGAAGAATTTAAAAAAAAAAAGTGATTTCTTATGAAATGGTAGAGAATCTTTTTCCGATGGTAATGACACCAAAAGTATGAAATTTAATGGAAAATTTATGGAATTACGCTCTCGTGAAGTTAGTGGTCTTGGTAATATATACACATCTGCGATTTTGCCCACTTTGACCCCTATTTTTGGCCAATTCCATTGTTCCAGTCGACCAAACTCATAGCTATTTCGCTAGAACTCCATTTGTTCTATCAATTGAGGACAAGAAACCGCCCATTTACCGATTTCAACTTCCCAATAAAGTGGTCAGAAATCGGTAATTTGGCCAATTTCATACAGATTTCAAAAGATGTCAGTTTCAAAATAGGGTCCAGTAGTATAAACAATGCAGACATTCCTGGCACTAAAATAATATTTTCTATGTTCATTAGTCACGTCTCCAGGCCCCTCTTATATTACTCTTGCTTTCCATTTTTAATTTTTGTTCACACAAAAAATAGAAGATTTACTGTTATGCAGACTACTGCATTATTGTAATAATTGTATAAATAATGTCAACCCATTTGTGACCGTGTATTAGACTGGCCGGTTGGACATGTACTGGATGGTGACATCATTTATTTACTCTTGAGCATCTGCAAAAATCGAACATTTCCGCTACTTCGAGCTCAATTTCAAAGTACTTTTCATTGTGAAACTAATCAAAATCATCTCTATTTCTGCATTATATCTTCCATTCTATCAAATGAGATGAAGAAAACGAGAATACAACCATAAATACCATACGAAAATATACCTCAAAGTTGGCGTTTTAAACCAAAAACACGGTCAGAGTTTTTCTCTCTCATGCACTGCGTACTGCAGGATTTTTTTTATACTGCTCGCACTGACCACGCAGACCCATTCTCTCACATGTAGGTCTACCAGCTTTCTCCCACTAAATTTGAAGCTGCTAGAATTTTGGTGTAATACTACGGCACTAACACTGGCTTGCAAGCCGTAGTACTACGGCACCAACAGTGAAAGGGTTAATGTGCCCAAGAGTGATTATTATTACGTATTAGTATTATTACTATGGCGTTAAGACTAGAGGGACACTCTTAATGATTTTAATGTGTTCCTGCATGCCAGCACAGTGTGTAAGTTTATTTAGGTACAGGTACACTTAAGTATAATTATCAGAGTACATATAAAATAGGCAATAACTTTAAAACCCTTGAAATTTTGGAGTTTCCAGACATAATGGAGACGTGCTCACGGAGAATGTAAACAAACCGGGTGGGGCGCGGTGACTGTATTAGAAAGACAGGGGGAGCTGTTTAGCGAGTTTTGGCTATAATTTGAAATGTCCGTATTAGCAGAATGCCGTAAACGGGGCCCTTCTGTATGTAGTGTTCAAAAGAAACTATTCAGTAGGAAAGGTTTAATATTTTCATAAATATAATACTCATCATAGTGAAGGGACAGTCATTTTAGTGGTAGAATTGTCATATTAGTATTTTTTTTTTATAACAGCCGTTTCCCACCAAGGCAGGGTGGCTCGAGAAAGAGAAACTTTGATTATCATCATTCTCTCCATCACTGTCTTGCCAGAGGCGTGCACACACTACAGTTATGAAACTGCAACATTAACACCCCTGCTTGTTCAACATATTCTGTTGGACTGTCCACTTTATCAACGAGCACGCAGAATTTACCTCCAACGGCGTCTTTGCTCTGCGGCCCTTTCTTTACCTTCCCTTCTTGCTGATGGACCCTCCTTTAATCCTCTCTCGTTGACTTTTTGACAGAAACTGACTTACTACACAAACTCTGAAGATTATACCTCTAGAGGATATCCTCCCTCAGCCCCTTCTACCTCGATCTCTTGCTACCCTCTATCCCTGCACTATCCACTGTCTTGCTGCACTCCATACCCTACTAATCATCCATCTCCCGCTTACAATCCATTCTCCCTGCATCATGTCCTGCCCTGCCGCGCTGTATAACCCTTGTGGTTTAGTGCTTCTTTTGATTATAATAATAATAATAATAATAATAATAACACCCCTGCTTCAGAGTGCAGGCACTGTACATCCCATCTCCAGGACTCAAGTCTGGCCTGCCTTTTTACCTGAATCCCTTCATAAATGTTACTTTGCTTCCACTCCAACAGCACGTCAATTATTAAAAATCATTTGTCTCCATTCACTCCTATCAAATATGCTCATGCATGCTTGCTGAAAGTCCAAGCCCCTCGCACACAAAAACCTCCTTTACCCCCTCCCTCCATCCTTTCCTAGGCCGACCCCAGATTTATACACTCTCGAAGTCATTCTACTTTGTTCCATCCTCTCTACATGTCAAAACCACCTCAACAACCCCTCCTCAGCCCTCTGGATAATAGTCTTGGTAATCCCGCACCTCCTCCTAATTTTCATACTATGAATTCGCTGCATTATATTCACACCACACATTGATCTCAGACATGACATCTCCATTGCCTCCAGCCTTCTCCTTGTTGCAACATTCACCACCTATGCTTCACACCCATATAAGAGTGTTGGTATAACTATACTCTCACACATTCCTCTCTCTGCTTCCACAGACAAAGTTCTTTGTCTCCACAGACTCCTAAGTGCACCACTTACCCTTTTACCCTCATCAATTCTATGATTCACCTCATCCTTCATAGACCCATCTGCTGACACGTCCACTCCTAAATATCTGAATACATTCACCTATTCCATGCTCTCTCCCTCCAATCTGATATCCAATCTTTCATCACCTAATCTTTTTGTTATCCTCATCACCTTACTCTTTCCTATATTCACTTTCAATTTCCTTCTTTTACATACACTACCAAACTCATCCACCAACCTCTGCAACTTCTCTTCAGAATCTCCCAAAAGCACAGTGTCATCAGCAAAAAGCAGCTGTGACAACTCCCACTTTGTGTTAGATTCTTTATCTTTTAACCCCACACCTCTTACCAACACCCGAGCATTCACTTCTCTTACAACCATATCTATAAATACAGTGGTACCTCTACTTACGAGCTTAAGTCATTCCTGACGGCTATTCAAGTGCCGATACCGAAGGAATTTTTTCTCATAATAAATAATGAAAATTAGATTAATCCATTTCAGACCCCCAAAAATACACTTACAAAAGCACCTACTAAAATACACTTACATAATTGTTCGAGTTGGGAGCTGCTCGTAAGTAGAGGTACCACTGTATATTGAACAGCCATGGTGACATCACACATCCTTGTCTAAGGCCAAATATTACTAGGAAATAATCTCCCTCTCGCCTACATACTTTAACCTGAGCCTCACTATCCTCGTATAAACTCTTCACTGCTTTCAGTAACCTACCTCCTATTCCATACACCTGTAACATCTGCCACATTGGTCCCTTATCCACCCTGTCATACGCCTTTTCCAAATCCATAAAGGCCACAAAAACCTCTTTACTCTTGGTCTACACACCCCCTACCTTTCCTAAAACCTCCTTGTTCATCTGCTATCCTACTCTCCGTCTTGCTCTTAATTCTTTCAATAATAACTCTACCATACTCTTTACCAGGTATACTCAACAGACTTATTCCCCTATAATTTTTGCACTCTCTTTTGTCCCCTTTGCCTTTATACAAAGGAACTATGCACGCTCTCTGCCATACATTTATTAAATAATAGCGCCAACCACTCCAAAACTATATCTCCAGCTGTTTTTAACATTTCTATCTTTATCCCATCAATCCCAGCTGCCTTACCCCCTTTCATTTTACCCACTGCCCCACGAACTTCCCCCACACTTAAAACTGGCTCTTCCTCCTACAAGATGTTATTCCTCCTTGTCCTATACACGAAATCACAGCTTCCCTATCTTCATCAACATTTAACAATTCCTCAAAATATTCCCTCCATCTTCCCGATACCTCTAACTCTCCATTTAATAACTCTCCTCTCCTATTTTTAACTGTCAAATCCATTCGTTCCCTAGGCTTCCTCAACTTATTAATCTCACTCCAAAACGTCGTCGTAAGCTCCTCTCTTTTATATGTGCGGGTTGTGTGTGTATTGATAACATCTCACCCACTCTCTCATTTGCTCTGTTATTACATTGCTTCACCACTCTCTTAACCTTGTCTTTTTCTCTCCATATACTCTTCCCTCCTTGCATCACTTCTACTTTGTAAAAACCTCTCATATGCTAACTTTTTCTCCCTTACTACTCTCTTTACATCATCATTCCACCAATTGCTCTTCCCTCCCGCACCCACTTTCCAGATTGCATTCTTAAACCTACCCCATACATCTTCAACCCCGTTGCTTATACTCTCACTAGCCCATCTATCCTCCAATAGTTGTTTATATCTTACCCTAACTGCCTCCTCTTTTAGTTTATAAACCTTCACCCCTCTCTCTTACTTGTTGCTTATATTTTCCTTGTATCCCATCTACCTTTTACTTTCACTGTAGCTACAACTAAAAAGTGATCTATCTGTGGCCCCTCTATAAACATGTACATCCTGATGTCTACTCAACAGTCTTTTATCTACCAATACGTAGTCCAACAAACTACTGTTATTACGCCCTACATCATATCTTGTATACTTATTTATCCTCTTTTTCTTAAAATATATATTGCCTATAACTAAACCCCTTTCTATACATAGTTCAATTAAAGGGCTCCCATTATCATTTACACCTGGCACCCCAAACTTACCTACCACACCCTCTCTAAATGTTTCTCCTACTTTAGCATTTAGGTCCCCTACCACAATTACCCTCTCACTTGGTTCAAAAGTTCCTATACATTCGCTTAACATCTCCCAAAATCTCTCTCTCTCTCCTCTACACTCCTCTCTTCTCCAGGTGCATACACGCTTATTATGACCCACGTTTCGCATCCGACCCTTATTTTGATCCACATAATCCTTGAATTTATACATTTATATTCCCTCTTCTCCTTCCATAACTGATCTTTCAACATTATTGCTACCCCTTCCTTAGCTCTAACTCTCTCAGATACTCCTGACTTAATCCCATTTATTTTTCCCCACTGAAACTTGCCTACCCCCTTCAGCTTTGTTTCT
Source organism: Cherax destructor (assembly GCA_009830355.1). Taxonomy (NCBI): domain Eukaryota; kingdom Metazoa; phylum Arthropoda; class Malacostraca; order Decapoda; family Parastacidae; genus Cherax; species Cherax destructor. The sequence continues at coordinate 46,403 of WNWK01008772.1, forward strand.
CTTAGGGCCAGGACATCCAACTTCTTTTCATTCATAGCATCAGCAATCATCTCTTAATTATTATCTGCTCTACATCCACGCACATTCAAGCATCCCAGTTTTATAAAAATTTTCTTCTTCTCTTTTTTAGTAAATGTATACAGGAGAAGGGGTTACTAGCCCATTGCTCCCTGCATTTTAGTCGCCTCATACGACACACATGGCTTACGGAGGAAGGATTCTTTTCCACTTCCCCATGGAAGTGGAACAATTATGTAAGTGTATTTTTGTAAGTGCTTTTGTAAGTGTATTTTTGGGGGTCTGAAACTGATTAATCTAATGTACATTATTCCTTATGGGAACAAATTCGTTTGGTATCGGCACTCGAACAGCCTTCTAGAATGAATTAAGCTCATAACCAAAGGTACCACTGTACAGTGTTAAAGGAATGCTTCAACATGGTTTAATGGCAGGTGCTGAAAATCCACTTGAGGAAAACTTGTAACTAATAATCTCAATCCAAAAACTTTTCGGATACAAACACAGCAAGGCAAAAATTAATGTTCAGGTACAGTACCATCAAACTATCCTAATGGTCCCCTTCAAGGTAAAAGAGGGTCCATGTTGAGGTGAAGAGGCTCTAGTTAAGAGAATTAGGCCTCTATCCTCCTTGGATTGAATCTTAATACTGCCCCACCCCTTCCCTCATCTCCATTTGGCCTTTGGGGGATATTTCCCTTGTAAATTACAGCTCTTAGGTTGAGGGACAAGGGATCATTGTCCCACTCTGTTAAGGCTCTTGGTGGTGATAGTGTTTGCTGTGGGAAATTGATTATTTGGAGATGTGCTAGGCTGTCCTCCAGAGTCCTGGTTGGTGGCCTCGTGTGTCCTGGGTGACAGTAGTATCACTGGATGCTGCCTGTCGGTCCCAGGAGATGATGGCCAAAAGGGGGTAGTACTCTTGGTCGCCCTTCTGCTTTGTTGTCCTGGAATGCTGGTTTTCTGGCATGAAGGGTAGGGGTGGTTATCATGCAGCATTAGCACTACTTGTTGCACTAAGTGTACTGTTGGATGCAGAAGGGGATATGTGATCTATTTTTGTTTTTTCTTGGAGCTGCTCTTCTCCCCTCTCCCCCCACTTTTTTTTTTAATGAGAAAGAAATCTCTATACAGTGGTACCCCGAGTTTCGGCCATAATTCGTTCCAGAAGGTTGTTCGAGTGCCGTTACCGAACGAATTTGTTCCCATAAGGAATAATGTAAATTAGATTAGTCCATTTCAGACCTCCAAAAATACACTTACAAAAGCACTTACAATAATACACTTACATAATCATTTGAGTTGGGAGCTGTATGAAACTCAGGGTACCACTGTATAATGATAGTCGAGTTAATGATTTCCCTCCTCCTGGGCCCCTTATACTCGCAGATGCAGCGAGGATAATGGGTCCCAACCTGCTCATGGACCTTCCTTCGAACCCGGTACTGCTTTGGGCAACACCTCGTTGCCTAACTCTGGTGTCATTTCAAGCTTACTTTTTTTTATACCTCTTGACCTTTGCTCTCTGTCTTGACCATTCACCTGGCTTCTTCCATAACAGCACATATACACTGGTCCCTCGGTTTTCGTGCATCTCCAAACTCGAACATTTATGTAAGTGTATTTTCGTAAGTGCTGTTGCAAGTGTATTTTTGGGGGTCTGAAATAGACATTATTTCTTAAGGAAGTAAATTCGTTCGGTAATGGCACTTGAGCATCATTCTGGAACGAATTTTCGGCGAAAACCGAGGGACCACTATTCACAAAACAATTACAAGTCACAGGACAAATTGGTCTGTCCAAATGACCTCAACCTGTACTTGACAATCTAGTTGCTATTACAGACATTTCATCTTGCGCCAACCCTAAGAAATTCTTTACCTGGAAACCTGTTATCCTCCGCTCTATATTTCAAACAGTCTTGGATGAAAATCTTTCCTCTTCAACCAACAACACCTACTGCTTACCCCTCTGACCATGGCATTAGCAAAAAAACTCATGAGGCATTCAGGACAAAATGTACATTGTTGCAGTGAAGGATGCTGAACAAATCTTTCTCTTCAGTCTATCGTCGACATCCCTGTCACAGTATACAATCAAAGATCTGTATGTGGATTTTATTATTTCTTCATACATGGGAGCTACTGGGGCTCATTGAAGTTTACTTTCAACTATAATATAATGGAACCAATTAGAAATTAAAATTCATTTGACCTGATCCTCACAAGCAACAAAGAACTGATCAGAAACAACAGTCACAAGTACAGTAGATGATCATAATTTGCACGAGTATTGTTCCTGAAAACTGTCCTATTAACCATTTCCATGACTTATGAACTGAAAAACATATGGGAAAAATAGGGTTGCATTCCTCAGATCTATCTAATATTTTTTTTAATGTCATAAAAATAATAGTTTTTCTTATCTAACATTGTTGATGCTGATGGTCTGTGAAATACCTGAACTCAAGTGAGGCTCAGACAGTTAAAAGAAAGTGTACATTAGTTAGGTACTGTACATTATTTGTTATTTACGTTCAAGTTGAGTTCAAGATGCTTAACATGTTGAAGTGAGAGGAGAGAATAGCTGTGGCCCTACTGGACTGAGGTTAAAGGTTGGTGCTCTTGTGATGCTAAAAGCGTGGGCTTTTGTGATGATGAAGGTTGGTACTCTTGTGATGCTAAAAGTTTGGGCTCTTGTGATGTTAAAGCTCGGGGCTCTTGTGATGATAAAAGTGTGGGCTTTTGTGATGATGAAGGTTGGTGCTCTTGTGATGATAAACGTGTGGGCTTTTGTGATGATGAAGGTTGGTGCTCTTGTGATGAAGGTTGGGGCTCTTGTGATGAAGGTTGGGGCTCTTGTGATGATGAAGGTTGGGGCTCTTGTGATGATGAAGGTTGGGGCTCTTGTGATGATGAAGGTTGGGGCTCTTGTGATGATGAAGGTTGGGGCTCTTGTGATGATGAAGGTTGGGGCTCTTGTGATGATGAAGGTTGGGGCTCTTGTGATGATGAAGGTTGGGGCTCTTGTGATGATGAAGGTTGGGGCTCTTGTGATGATGAAGGTTGGGGCTCTTGTGATGATGAAGGTTGGGGCTCTTGTGATGATGAAGGTTGGGGCTCTGTGATGATGAAGGTTGGGGCTCTTGTGATGATGAAGGTTGGGGCTCTTGTGATGATGAAGGTTGGGGCTCTTGTGATGATGAAGGTTGGGGCTCTTGTGATGATGAAGGTTGGGGCTCTTGTGATGATGAAGGTTGGGGCTCTTGTGATGATGAAGGTTGGGGCTCTTGTGATGATGAAGGTTGGGGCTCTTGTGATGATGAAGGTTGGGGCTCTTGTGATGAAGGTTGGGGCTCTTGTGATGATGAAGGTTGGGGCTCTTGTGATGATGAAGGTTGGGGCTCTTGTGATGATGAAGGTTGGGGCTCTTGTGATGATGAAGGTTGGGGCTCTTGTGATGATGAAGGTTGGGGCTCTTGTGATGATGAAGGTTGGGGCTCTTGTGATGATGAAGGTTGGGGCTCTTGTGATGATGAAGGTTGGGGCTCTTGTGATGATGAAGGTTGGGGCTCTTGTGATGATGAAGGTTGGGGCTCTTGTGATGATGAAGGTTGGGGCTCTTGTGATGATGAAGGTTGGGGCTCTTGTGATGATGAAGGTTGGGGCTCTTGTGATGATGAAGGTTGGGGCTCTTGTGATGATGAAGGTTGGGGCTCTTGTGATGATGAAGGTTGGGGCTCTTGTGATGATGAAGGTTGGGGCTCTTGTGATGAAGGTTGGGGCTCTTGTGATGATGAAGGTTGGGGCTCTTGTGATGATGAAGGTTGGGGCTCTTGTGATGATGAAGGTTGGGGCTCTTATGATGTTGAAGGTTGGGGCTCTAGTGATGATGAAGGTTGGGGCTCTTGTGATGTTGAAGGTTTGGGCTCTTGTGATGTTGAAGGTTGGGGCTCTTGTGATGTTGAAGGTTTGGGCTCTTGTGATGTTGAAGGTTGGGGCTCTTGTTATATTGAAGGTTGGGGCTCTTGTGATGAAGAAGGTTGGGGTTCATGTGATGTTGAAGGTTGGGGCTAATGTGATGTTGAAGGTTGGGGTTCTTGTGATGATGGATTGGGCTATTGTGATGTTGGAGGTTGGGGCTCTTGTGATGTTGAAGGTTGGGGCTCTTGTGATGGTGATGCAGCTTCATCAGTTGATTGTTGCTGTGGAGTGCTCAGGTACTATTGTCCTACAGTGTTGGCTTGTTTTACCTTGCAGTTTTTTATTAAGTATACAATAAGGCCCAAGCACCTGCTCCAGAACACACTTTAAAGTAATATTTCAAGAGGAATCATGGTCCTTTTCAATAAACAAGTCTGGAACTTTGCTAACAGTATGCAGTAACATGTGTATCTCTTGCAGTGTTAGTACCACTCCCTTAGGTTCAGGTTCTTAATCTGTGTCGTCTTCTGTTCTCTGCAACTGGAAATTTAATTCTTGCAGATTGTTCCTCATCATCATCTTCCAAGAGTTTATTGTTGATGTCTCATATCTTCATATCCTTCACCCAGCTCTCTCCTTGCCAGACCAACAATTTGCCGAATTTGACTTTCCTTCGATGGAAAACCAGCAAGATCATTCACCACAGATGGCCATATTTTTTTCCAACCAGCATTTATTGTTAATCTTGGTTCATGATTCCATACTTTTTCACATAGGGCAGTTCATTTGCAGTGTTCAATTTGCAATGTTAAATTTGTGTCATAACTCTGGCACTTAACCGTCTGTGTCATCTATTTCTGCCAATAGGTTATGCACCACTCTGCATGTGTCGTGGCACTTAAATGTTTTGATAATGCCTTGATCCTTTGGTTGTATCAATGATGTCTTATTTGGTGGTAAAAAGACAATCATGACACCTGGCTCCACATCCTCCAGGAGTTGAGGATGACTATGACAATTATCAAGAATGAGGAGAATCCGTAATGCAAGATTTTTCAGGGACAGGTACATCGTCACTTCAAGAATAGTGATATATGAACCACTTGGTGACGAAGACCTCAGTCATCCATGCCATGGCATTGGACTTCCAATTAACAGGCAAGGTGCTTTTGTCTTTACCTTTAAAAGCACAGGAATTCTTGAAGTGGTAAACAAGGGTTTACATTTAAGAATCAGGCTGACAGGATCTTTTGTGGCCTTGAATCCATGAACAGTTTTCTTTTGTTTCTTGATGTATGCACAAAATGGCAGCATCTTCCATAATAAACCTCAGGTTTGTAGCCACCCTCAGAGATCATGCTAGCTAGCTTGGCCAGGAATTTTTCTGCAGCAGCTTGGTTGGCAGAGGCACTCTTCCACTATACGTACTTTATATTATACAGACTGCTGCACATTCTAAATCTGTTAAAATCCAAAACTAAATGAGTACTCATTTTTGGCCTGTCCTTCCTCTTCACACACTTTGTTTTTCAATCCACACATTCCTTATCATTGTGTCACATTGAGGATTACTCATTGCACAAGCTATCCTTACCTCATTGTCTCAAATCGATCGAATCGTTGATTCTGTAACACCAAACATTTGTGCCATCTCCCTGATGGCATTCATCAGGGAGATGCACTTCCAAATGAAGTGCATCACCTGCACTTCATTTGGAAGCCATGATAAATATCCAGAGACAAGATGGGCAATTAAATGAGAAGCTGAGTGATGTGGAGCATGCTAAAATCGTACAGCATACGTCTGGATACACTGACCCACATGGGAAGCTGTTTGTTTATATCCTCTCACCCTCCCCTGCTGTGCTAAGACAGTGGAGTTGCCTAATGTGTGTAGGGGATGTCTCATGTCTGCCTACCACAGTGCTCTTTAATGTAAATGATTTCTGTTCCTGTGCACCTTAATAGAAATGGGCATACTTCTGTTGGAAATAAAAACCTAAATTTAAATCACATAATATTGATAACGCAAGCTGTGATCACGTGACTTAAAGTTTTCTACTGTGACTTCTAAACCTCTGAAGAGACATTAGTGGGGGGTCTTCTCAGTCATCTCTATAGAACTGTCTCATGTCTCTCTTCAGACTTCCTTCTGAATCCATTTATCCTTGCCAGCCATTTTCCAGTGTAAATGTTGCGTCTGATGTGCCCACTTGTTCCAGCTGGTAGGGTAGGATCAAGAGTTGATTGGCGATGGTATTGATTAGCAGCATCCTCCTTTTGCCACCCTCTCATGGACATAAATAAGTCTTCTATGCAGATTCTCCATCCTTGCTTCAAAGTACTACCTGGCTTCTTTTTCTTGCTGGTGTTGTACCCCATAAAATTTGTGTCCACACAACTGCCATGTCTTTCTCCTACCTCATCTTTAATATTCCTCTCCTTTAGATCCCACTTCTTTGTATTATCATAATAGTGTTTCATTTACATCCACATAAATCTTATTATAGCCTGTGCTTTACCAATGAATCTTGACTCCACTTGATTTCTCATAGATCATGGCCTTCTTTTGTTGCTGTTGCTTTATATACAGTATTTCTTTAATTTACCGTTTTTTATGTTCATTTTGCATATCAGAAGTTACAGGGAAAATCTGGAAGATCTTCAGCTGTTCTGGTATACAGTGGACCCTCGGTTTTCGTCGATAATTCTTTCCAGAATGCTGTCCGAGTGCCGTTACCGAACAAATTTGTTCTCATAAGGACGAATGTAAATTAGATTAGTCGTTTCAGACCCCTAAAAATGCACTTACAAAAGCTCTTACAAAAATACACTTACATAATTGTTCGAGTTAGGAGCTGTACGAAAACCGGGGGTCCTCTGTATTCCTATGCCTATGTGCTTATAAAAACCTTAACTATATGACTGGTGGTATTATCATCATCTATGTTCTGATGCATTCATTAGACCCATATTCAGTCACTTCATGCAGTATAACAAAAAGTATACTCTCTTATAATGCCATCCACATTTATTTCTAGAAGTGGTACAGTTTGTTTCTTGTATCCCTCGTCATGTATTCCCAGGGCCTTTGTCTTCAGATAATCTCATTACTGTTCTTCCTTGCCTGAATCACTCCTGTTAGACAATTTTAATTACCAATTTTTTTTGGGGGGAGGGGGGGTGATCCCTTGATTTATTATTCTATTTTTCTTGGTTTTATTTTGGAAGTGATTTCCTACTGTCATCACTATTCATTTCTGGATCTGGCTCTTTGGCCATTCTTGGTCACAATTTGAAAACTGTGTGGGCTTAGTTTTTTTTTTTTTTACTATAGGTGAGTTATTGGTGCATTTTAGTTGATTATTTTTCCATATTGCTATTACTATTCCATAGATCTCTAGGAAGCTTTTACATAGGGATAGGTGTACTGCTTTCAAGAATTCCAGATGTTTTGTCCTTTCCTGTAAAATGCCTTTATATCAGTTCCTCACATAATGGTCCCAGTATCCATCGCCTTATTTGTTTTTTCTATTCATGATCTTCCATAACTAACTAGACCTGAGACAACACACACCACCCTTATTCAAACCCTTGAAATTACTAAACATACATATATTTAATAATACATTCTCTTATTTAGTTAATCCAGAATAATCTGAATTTTAATTCTTTCTGTGAAACACCTTCAACCCATCACCATTACAAACACTATTACTAGCAGCGTCTTACATGACTCAACCTGCCCTTAGGGAAATAAAGGCACTTCAAAGTATGAAACAGCTTACCAGATTTAGCAAAAGCTTGTTTCAGCACCCATTATATTTAAAAAAAAAAAAAAGTTGCCGAATACTTGAATAAGTACAGTGGTACCCCGACTTACGATATTAATCCGTCAGAGAGGGCATATTTTAAAGCGAAACAATCGTAAAACGAATCAATTTTCCCCATAAGAAATAATGGAAATAAATTTAATCCGTCCAAGACTTCCAAAAGTAGTTAAATAAAATATTTTTTAGAACTTTTGGACATTAAATAATACATAATTGAATAAAGAATACATAAATACATGCAAATATTTTACAATAACATGTCACTTACATTTATTGAAGAGTTGTTGATGTGTGGAGGACGGGAGGGGGAGAAGGTGGAGTAGTATGCTAGTGTTTGGAAGGGAATCCTTCCATTAACACTGCAGGTGGTAAGTTCTTTTCTGGGGTTACTTCCCTTTTTCTTTGAATGCCACTAGGACCAGCTTGAGAGTCACTAGACCTCTTTCTAACAACAAATTTGTCCAGGGAGATCTGTGTCTGGCGATTCTTTAACACATCCCTGAAATGACACACCACTGTGTCATTGTACAGGTTGCCAGCACGGCCTGCAACAGCATGGTTAGGGTGATATTCATCCATAAATGCTTGCACATCACTCCATTTGGCACAGATCTCCCTAATCCTTGAAGAAGGCACATTCTTCCATTTTTGTTCCACCTCCACCTCCTCCTCTGAACCATTGTCCTGACCTCTGCTCTCTTGTTCCAGTTGCTGTTGAAGCTCTTGCAGATCTTCAGTGGTTAGCTCTTCCTTGTGCTCCTCCACCAACTGTTCCACATCGTCACCACTCACCTCTAACCCCAAAGACTTGCCCAATTCCACAATTTCTTCCAAAACAGGCTCAGGCTCAGGCTCAGGGTTCTGAGGCTCAGCCCCAATACCTTCAAAATCCCTCTCTAGGACACAGTCTGGCCACAATTTTCCCCAGGCAGAGTTCAAAGTCCTGGTAGTCACCCCCTCCCAAGCCTTACCTATAAGGTGTACACAATGCAGCATATGGAAATGTTTTTCCAAAATTCTCTTAGGGTTATGTTCATGTCTGTGGTCACATCAAAGCACTTTTGAAACATTGCTTTGGTATAGAGTTTTTAAAGTTGGAAATGACCTGCTGGTCCATGGGCTGGAGGAGAGGAGTGGTATTAGGGGGCAAGAACTTCACTTTGATGAATTTAAACTCCTCCACAATTTTCTCTACCAAGTTTGGAGGATGACAAGGAGCATTGTCCATTATCAGGAGGCACTTAAGTGGCAAATTATTGTCCAATAGATATTTCTTCACACTGGGGCCAAACACTTCATTGAACCAATCTAAGAAAATGTCCTTTGTGACCCAAGCCTTTTTGTTAGACTTCCACATCACACACAAGTTAGACTTGCTGACACCGCATCTGCCAAACACTCGGGATTTTCAAAAGATACACCAGTAAAGGCTTCACTTTGCAATCACCACTGGCATTGGCACACAGCATCAAAGTTAGCCTGTCTTTCATAGGCTTATGTCCTGGCTGTGCCTTTTCCTCCTGAGTAATGTAGGTCCTGTTGGGCATTTTCTTCCAAAACAGGCCTGTTTCATCACAATTAAACACTTGTTGGGGGAGGAATTGTTCAGCCTCTAGGTACTCCTGGAATTCAGGTACATATTTTTCAGCCGCACTTTTGTCACAACTGGCTCCCTCACCATGCCTCACAACACTATGTATGCCACTTCGATTCTTAAATTTGTAAAACCAGCCTCTGCTGGCTTTAAATTCGCTCACTTCAGCACTCGTTGCAGGCATTTTCTTAAGGAGATCATCATGCAACTGCCTTGCTTTTCACATATTATTCCCTCCGAAACAGTATCTCCTGCTAACTGTTTCTCGTTGATCCACACCAACAACAACCTTTCCACATTTTCCAGCACTTGTGGTCTCTGTTTTGTGATCACAGATGCACCTTTTGCAACAACAGCTTCCTTGATTTTACTTGAATATTTCTTATCCACAATGGTAGCGATGGTAGAATAGGGTTTACCATACAGCCTGGCTAGCTCACTGATACGCACTCCACTTTCATATTTTTCTATTATCTCCTTCTTCACTTCTATCGTACATATATTTCTGTTCCTCTTTGCCACAGGCTTAGCACTAGGATCTTTCCTTGGACCCATGGTAGCTTATTTAGCAGTTGCAAGCACTAAAAACAGCAGTGGAATAATGACAATATACTGGTATGAATGCGTGGGTGTGGGTGGGTGGTCGCTCTCGCTTGTAAACAATAGCACTGACGCTCCCTGGAGTGCGCGCTCAGCTGGGCGCCAAGCGGACAGGTCCGGTACGAATGTCGGTAAACGAAGCAAACATCGTAAGTCACAAACAAATTTCTTACGTTATAAATATCGGTTACCGAAAATAACGTAAGATGATAGCATCGTAAGCCGGGGTTCCACTGTATACTCAGCATGTAGGTCATTAAACTTGTAACCATTCCTCTCCTTACTAAATATAACTTCTTACCTACTTTAAATTTTCATTAGTTTTTCAGTTACAGGTACAGTAATATCATTTACAATAACTTGTACTTCAAATATAGTTCCTACCACAGTTAGTATATCTTTATCACATTTTAAATATCTCTAACTGATTTCAAAGTTATTTTTAACCCTTTCAGCCAGGCATTGTATAATTATGAAATTAATGGTTTTATTTATACTGTATATCTAATGACAATCCCTAATAGTATACCACATTGCATTTTGTTAGTGTGTGATCTGGTAAATTGTACTTTAATACTACATGTACATACTTCAGTCATGTGCTCAGTATCATTTATTGTTCTTGCTGTTGTTTGTATCCTGTATGTATTTTTACGATTACTTTGTAAAACAAATTTGTCTCATCCTTTGACTTGCAGTTAGCATGCTTAATATTTATATGAATAGTATACAAAATTTAAATGAATAATCACCTCGTACTTTTACCCCAATCTCCTATTCTTTTGCTTTATCTAATCACCCAATAACATTTACTTTTAATTACAAAACTACATAACTGTAAAATCATCATATGTTTCATATGTAAAATAATGGCTGAGAGTCAACAATTGATGGTTTCAAAAACACTTAAGCAAAGAATCCTTTTATTGACCCTTTCACTGTCATGACTCTGGATATTAAAGGTGCTGACATTGTCACAGTTTTTAAAAAAATAAAAATTGTCTCAAAGTATTTATATGAATGTAATGAAACTCCCAATTTTTTTCCCGTCAGTTCTTATCAAAATGTAAAGGCGTGAAGTTGAAATTTGTTGTCTCCTAAAGGTGACATCAGCGATTGCTGTTTGTTCCATATTAATTTATCTTGTTTTGACTTTTTGTTTTTCAGATTTTCTAGTTTATACATTTTCCAGTAACTGTTCTTAGTTATGATACCCATTTCATGCACAGTGACCATATGGCTAGCCTTTGTATACCACACACTACTCTCACTAAGTGTCAACAGTATATATTGGTTACAAAACGGTGATACACAATGTAAACACACACACGTCCAATTGCTTCACAATCATACTGTTCTAACAGCAGGATATATACCTTGAGGCATGCATTTTTTCTCAGCATATATATATATATGCTGGAAGTATACTTTAATTCCTATTTTAGGGATTAAAGTATTTTTGTCTTGTGGTGTAAAGGTTACCATGCAGCCATAATAACCCACATGCAGTCAATAGGCTTTAAACCCCCCATTAACCAACCAACCTATTGTTCTAACAGATGTACACATATACAGGCACTGGTGATGTTCCTAGAACTCCTGCAGTCTGTGGAAGTTCCTGAAACACAACTCCATACATAGTTGTGTTATACATTCCCTACACATAAAATGTGTATCCCTGCACTTTGATGTGTGTGTACACAACCCCATCTCTTCTGAGTTCATTTCTTCTTGTCTGTAGCAGGAAGTTTGGTTAGAAAGTGGTCACTATGCTTCAAACAAGAGGGTATTTGGTGATCAGTATGGTGGTGCATGTGTTATGCGGTGTTGTGACCTGATATTTCTGCATTGTCTAATGATGGACAAACAGAAGTGGAGCATATGGCAGTTTGTTGCCAGTCTTGATCTAGTATATATTGTATGAATTCAGCATTGCAATATTAACAAGTTGAAAGAAAAGTTTCATGCACTACATGTAATTCTTCTGGACACAATCAACAAACCCAACCTGTATGTCACAATATGTCCACCAAATGCCTAATATTTGTGTAATCCATAACAGAAGCTGGTATCACGATATATTTACTGGTGTGTTTATTCACTTTTCCTGTATCTTTATCTTGTGCTTGTGGATGGATGTCGACAGTGCCACATGATGCTTGTCATGCAGATGTTTCATGCCATTATTTCGGTGGAATGAAACACCTGCACTTCACCAGTACCAATACCTGCATTGAACTTGGGCATATGTTTTCATGCTCCATGCGCTGTGCCACATGTCTGTCATGTTCACCCACAGGAAATCACTGAGTAAGGGCTTGTGTACCAGTTATCAGTGAATAATATATAGCCCTTACCAAGATATGGTTCCATAATTTTTCAAACCATATCACTGGAGATTCCCAGTAATTTTATGATATTTTTCACTGTTTTGCTTCCTGTGTACACAGTTAAATTCAATACCAGGACACTTTCACAATCACACAGTGAACAGTTTGATAACAAAGCACTTCCTCTTGTTTGGATTATACTACTTGAACGACAGTCTACCTTTGAACAAGATCAGAGACTCGGTCGATGATAAGGTTCTGGAAGAGATAAAAGTGTTCACTGAACTTTTGTTTGAGATGCATCTCTAATCTTCTATAGTGTTTTGTTCCTGTCGGGCCTTGTCTTGTCTGAGAAGTGTAGCATATACGTAGCAGTAGGATAAATCTGTTGATGAGTATAAGATCACTGAATCCTGGATTCCATATAAGGAGGTCAGTTGACCAGTATGATGCAATATTGTGCTTATACTCATGTTACATAAGCATAATTGTGGCAAAGAAGAGATATATCTCAGCCATAGTTGTGTCTTTCCACTTGTAAAGCTGTGATCATGTTTGTCTTTGTATCTGTTGGTTTCCCTTTCTGTCATTTGCATCAGGGGTTCATAAAAATAGAAGTCCTCAAGTTCAGTAGTATCATTCTCCAGGGTACAGTTCAGCTGGATTCCACTGTGTAATCAAATTGATGGAGATTAGGCACAAAATGTGAATCTTTCTGCCAATCCCAGATGTGGTCTCAAGGTAGTTACTGGATATTTGCTGCTGATTGTGTGAGAGTGGTGGACATGGCTTGGGGTTGTTGGGTTTTAGGGTGTGGCTTCCACTTGAAACTGGCACTAGTGCTGTTCAGCTCTTCATCCCACCAATCGCTGCCACATGCCCGTGGCCCATGGTGGCCATGGTGAAAGCACCATCTTCACTATTATTAATTGTCTCTGATGTTGGGTCCTGTGATGAACTACGTCCCTTGGGAATAACAATAGACACACTACCAAATGGCACACATTGGTGTATAAATTGATTCTTCTCCAGCAAATAATTATCAACACTATCACTAGACTGATCATTGATTGCTAGGAAATCAAAGTACATATCACTATCATCATTATTACTAACATCTGTGCCCAAACCATGGGAGAATATGAGCTTTCGCTAATGACATGGATGTATTACGGACACTGAGCCTAATGGTGGATGACTGTGGGTCATTGGGGTTTTCAGTGTTATTTCCAGCATCTCAGTTGTCACCCTTCATCGCTAAATGTTTGAACCAGTACAACTTATCCTCTGTATCAAGGATGGGGAATACAGTAATACATACTGAATTTACCTGGGAGTGAGAACCTTGTGTGGTGGACAATGGAATACTAAGATGGTATTTCAACAATGCACTGTTGTGGCACCAATTTTTTGTATACTGGACACACTGGCAGTGCAGACTCATTTTCTCATGGCTAGTCCTACCAGGCCTCTTGCACCAAATTTAAAGCTGCTAGAATGTATATGTAGATCTACATAGCAACACTGGCTTCAATAATGTAGATCTATGTGGGAGATAGTGAAAGGGTTAATAAAAGGTTTTGTTACTGAAAGTATAATTTTTACCACCACAACTTGTGAATTTAGGTTCTTTAGCTTAAATTTTGATCAAAACACTTATGTACACAAGGGGCTTCAATTACTGTTCACTAAGTACATTATTCTTTACAAAACATTGAAAATTACAAAATACATTAATGTAAAACTATCAGATGATGCTTACTGTACATTACTGGGATTTGAGAAGTGCCTTGCATGCATAGTATGTTGGCCAGTATCTTGTTCCACCAATCCCACTTATTATTCTATGTAATTTTCTAATTAATATGTATAAATTTGTTTGATTATAGGTTAGGTGGCTTGTAGATAAGTGATAGCAATTTAGGCTCACAACCAAAGAACCCAGATTTGATCATGGGGGTGAGTGGAAACGTTGGATATGTTTCCTTTCACTTGCTGCCCATGTTCAGCTAGCAGTAAATAGGTACCTGGTTGTTAGCCAATTATTATGGGTGGCATCCTGGGGAAGGGTGGTAGAACAGTATACCTTACATGAGACTGGACTTTGAAATGTATTAGCTTAAGATACCAGCTTTTTGCTTGTAAGTTTATCTGTACAAAAATATAAAAAGATAGTGCAAAAGAAGAGTTTGAGGTGAAAGCATAAGTGGAACTTTTGATTTAAGAATTTTTGATGCATGTGCATAATGGCATTTGTAACTGAGATTAAGAGAAAACTAAAGTCACACTATCATGGCTGGAAATATGTTTAGGATGGTTCAAGATGCTCGTCTGGACTTCATAATCTGTAATTTTACAAACATGGTAAGTGTAACTTACAAATATAGTATTAATTATATTATCATTGACAATCATTAATGATTGTTTACATTGCTTATACTGTAAATGACAAGTAAAATTTATCAGGAGTTTACCTTTAACAATACTGAAACAAGCATAAGACTGTACAATAAATTCTGTCCAATGACACCAAAAAGATAATAAAACAGGTGAGCACAGTACTGAGGTATATACTTTATTCACTGCAGTATTTATCTTCTATTTTTGTCTTTTTGTACCTGCTAATGTGCATGAGGCACTGAATTAGACACACAGTATTACCATGATAAAAATACTCTTTTGATTGAGTTTAAGGTGTTATTTTTGGAAGAATGCATAAATGAATTTGAGTTATTGCAGTTGAGGCCATTGTTATTGAAGATCTAATAGAAATTTAAGTGAGGGGATTAATTTATTGACTATCTCAGGCCAAGTCTAGCCAACCAAAGTCTTGTCTGTTTCACTAGTGTGTTTTCCAATCTATTGATTGGCATCAAGAAACAACCAATAAAATAATGAAAATGCCATCCAAACAATGCCCCAGATTTTCTGTTTTAACCCAGTTGCATGGTCAGGGGCTAGTTCCCATCATGCATTGGGTGGGGCAGGATTTTTTTTATATTGCACACACCCACTACACAGACAAATTATCTCATGTCTAAGCCAAAATTTATTGCTCAATAAAATTTGAGGGTGCTACGATTTGAGTAGGTCTATGGCACAGATACTGATCTCGC
Organism: Cherax destructor; assembly: GCA_009830355.1. Classification (NCBI taxonomy): domain Eukaryota; kingdom Metazoa; phylum Arthropoda; class Malacostraca; order Decapoda; family Parastacidae; genus Cherax; species Cherax destructor. The sequence goes on from WNWK01008772.1 coordinate 61,817, forward strand.
TGACATACTGTAGATCTATGTGATTGTCAGTTTAGTGGTTAATAAATGTTGCTGCACAAGTTTTAGCTGATGCTGGTATTCTGGTTCATGGTCCCCTGTATGAGCCTTGTGGGTTTAGTGCAACCTCTTAAATGTAATAATAATTTGATTCCCTTAAATTGCTTAAGTTGAGCTATGAAAAGGCATGCCAACAAGATTCCTTTCATGAATCATGCCTATGAGATCCCTGCAGCTTTCTTAGAACATTTTCATAGCATTGACTTATTATTATTATTATTTGGCATTGACTTTATTATTGTTACATTTGAAAGCAAGTGCCTCACCTGTATATGTCATACAGCACAAGAAGGTACATAAATGTTATAAGGATGGGTTAACAGTTTGATTATTTCTTCCATGGAAAAAGTCCCTTAATTATGGAAGCACTTTAGGCAAAGCATGTACAGTACATTATTATGAAGGGCTTGTTAATTTCAGAGATTTAAATAACCTATAATTTAGGTTCTGAGGGCAGAGCTTGTTAAGGTTTTAATTCTGATGCTAATTGTTAAGATTTGGGTACAGATTCTTTATGTAAGTTTAAGGGTAGGTTAGGGAGTAGTATAAGGCTTATAACATAGTATACATCTTTAAAAGTATGCCAACTCATTTTCTTAAATGTGTGTTGAATGTAGAGTTTGAAGTTAAGTATTTTTTTCTGCCAGCAGGAGTAGAAATATTGCTTTTTCTTTATTTGGCAGTAATTTGTGGGTGGTCTATTTCCAAATATTTAATACACTTTCTCTATACAAGTGTTGGTTGCTCTCCATATGTAAATTTTCTTATGCTCTTCAAAAACAAGTTAGTTCAGGATGTTTGAGTCAGTGCTAGAGATGATATATTTATTTTGTTATTCCCTCAAAATATTAGTTTGCAGTGTTGGGTAGCACTGGGAAGATCACTGCTCTGTACATGGAGCAGGATAGAATCAAGCATGCTTCCTCGAAAAATACCAAGGTTTATTGGGAGTGTAGGTAGTGTCGTTTATGGTTACATATTGTTGCTTTCTTGTCTTGTCTTCCTTAATTATACCAGTAAAATTTTGTCCAATAAAGGCTCGCCTAGCTAAGTGTCTTTGTTTTACCCCAAAAGTTAAGTAGGTATGCAAAATGAAGGAGAAGATATAGATGGACAGATTTTTTTTTTCCTTAATAGTGAAGGGCACATTTTAAGTGTCATGAAACCACAATTCATGAGGAAGATGAAGGGAAGTATAATAGTGCAAACAATATCAACTTTTTATTTGCAGTTCACTGGCCTGCGTGTTTTAGAACTGGCTTGCCATTACCTGGAGTTTACCTGGAGAGGGTTTCAGGGGTCAATGCCTCCGTGGCCCGGTCTGAGACCAAACCTCGTTTGATCCTTTAAGGGAAATCCCCTGATACTGGTGAAAGGATCTTGATTCAGGGAACTGGAGCAACCCTCCCCTTCCCTTCTTGGATTGACTTGACTGCTTCCTATTCCCCATTCCTCAGGCTCTGTATGACCCCTACAAGGGTCAGATAACAACCTTTTAGGATTTTGAATACTGTTTGTTCCATGAATTTTAAAAGCTTTTGTCTTACCTATGCTTGTTTCAAAGCCCAGCCCTGGTGTACTACCATCCCATATAATGTGACTCAGAACAGTCAACTAACACCTACATACAATACCCATTTACTGTTGAGAGAATAAGGACAGCAGGTGTAGAAAGACATGCCAACATGACTTACATTCCTGTGTCCTTTTGGTTGTGAGCCGAAAGCTCTGTTTAAAGCATTTAATGTTTTTGTGGAAGGTGGGTTCACTTGCCTTGCATTTGGTGATAGACAGTTATGAAATATCACAATGTTTAGGAGACTAGATAGATTTCATAAAAGCTGGGGTAAACATGGTAAGAAATAAAATTACTGAAGTTAATAGAATGTACTGAAATTTGAGTGGAGATTTGGTAAGTGTACATAATTGATGATGGCATTTGGACATAACATAGAAAAAAATAAACAATGTAAGTTTAGTAAATCTAAGTGCATGGGATAAAGGTAAGTTGAAAGGTCAGAGTAGAAAAATAAATATGTATGAAAGGAAGAAATAGAAGTGTCTTGGCTACATTATTTAGCAGTTGTGGGAGAGGATAGTCGTAGGAGGATTGAATTATTAATTTACTCTGGGATAAATAATAAAAATCTTAGTAAGAAAGAAAGGGATAAGGGGCTAGTAGCTTAGGACTGAAGGTGAGATAGATTGTACTGTACTGAGCACTTAAGTTTATGGTCAATAAGATGTAGAAATAAGAGTTATTCACATATTTTACACACAAAAAAATGTTGAATGGTTTGAAATAGATTAGTTGATGTGAGAGGAAGCAAAGTGCTACTACATTTTCTTTAGTCATCACTGAATAATAGAGTGAAGCATAGCAGGGTGAATCTTGGTGTTGGGTGTGGAAGATAATTCAGGTTATCAGCAGAAGGGACTAACTTTTTTAATGAATAGTAAAGCGTAAATAATTTTTCGTATTCCTTAAGTACGTATAGTATTTTGAGGAATAAAATTTGCAATCTACACTTGCATGTTTATGAAGAATATAATGGATCAGATGGCAAAGCAAAAGCAGGTAAACTTAATTTATAAAAGTGGAGTTGGATGTAAAAATGTGATGTAAAAAAAAAAAAAAGAATTTCAAGAATGAGAGTTATGCAGTTGTTGAATGAGAAAGTAAATAAAGATGATTCATGGGTGTAGAAGGATGTGAAAGAGTAGATGTAAGAATTGTGTACAAGAGCTTTTATTAAAAGGTGAGTGAGAGTATGTTGAGGAAGGCAGTTTGATATTCTTTTTTTTAATGATTTGTGTTATTTTCAGTGGACAACAGATAATGATATTGCTGCAGCTGTCCAGAACCTTGGTTTGAGTGACTTTTTGGATGTTAAGTTCTTTGAAAACCGTGCCAATGGTCAGAGTAAAGGTTTCTGTGCCATATCTTTGGGTTCGGAGAGCAGCAGCCGGATTGTAATGGAGAAACTACCCCGTAAGGAAATACACGGCATGAATCCTGTGGTCACCTTTGCCAGCAAGCAGGCTCTAACCCAGGTCAGGATAAGTATGCTGGAATGATAGTGGCAGAGTTAAGAGTTATAACAGATTTCTGATGCAGATTTCTCACCCACGACAGAAATGATTTTAACAGTTTCTACATTATGTGCCAGTCGTTATTTCACTTGTAATTACACCCTTGAGAACTTGTGAATATTATTTCTTTTCAATTTTGGACCATTAATTAACCTAGGAAGTTTTAATTGCTGTACTTTCAGTTTGAATCACAGAGCAAAACTCGAGCAAGTCCACAGCACCAACATCAGCATCGTAGCGGCCCTGGTGGTCCAGGTGGCCACCCGGGTGGGGGCCCAGGAGGCCCTGGAGGACCTCGAATGCCACCACCAGGTCGTGGCATGCCTCCACCAGGGATGGAACATAGACCACCAGGTCCGCCTGGGCCTCATGGCCCACATGGAGGCTCACATGGTGGCCCACATGGTGGTCCACATGGTGGCCCTCATGGTGGTCCCCATGGTGGCCCACATGGCGGCCCTCATGGTGGCCCTCATGGTGGCCCACATGGTGGTCCACATGGTGGTCCACATGGTGGCCCACATGGACCCCATGGTGGTCCCCATGGCCCTCATGGACCACATGGGCCTCCAGGTCCTCATGGTCCTCCTGGTGGGCCTCATGGTGGACCACATGGGCCACATGGACCTCATGGACCTCATGGTGGGCCTCATGGTGGCCCACATGGGCCCCCTGGACCACACGGACCTCCTATGGGTCCTCATCATGGGCCTCATCAGGGTCCACCACGTGGACCACCACCTCACAATATGCAAGGTAAAGGTATTTGCACCCATATTCATTCTTCATATTGCATAGTAGTGACAAACTTTGCTTGTACACTAACAAGACCTACAATTTTGTTAATGATATACAGTGGTCCCTCGGTTTTCGTGCATCTCCAAACTCGAACAATTATGTAAGTGTATTTTCGTAAGTGCTGTTGCAAGTGTATTTTTGGGGGTCTGAAATAGACTAACCTACGTGATATTATTTCTTAACCCTTAAACTGTCCACACGTAGATATACGTTCACCTGCATACTGCTCCGAATATTTTGAAAAAAAAAAATCATTTTTTTTTAAATGAAGAGCACATTTTTATAAACAGGATAGGCTAAAAAAAAATTTTTTTTAGGGCCAGTACTTACCGAGATATAAGCCCGCCAATTTGGTACTGGATGCTCACCTGATGGCAACATCAAGTCCTGCCGCTTGCAGAAGTATTGCCGATATACTTTTTTTTCTAGTTTTTATTTTAATTTATATAACTTTTATGTTCTGATAATTACATTTTACAATAGTTCTTGTGATTTCATAGCCAATCTTTGGTCTAACACTAATATTATGTACTGAAATAGTACTCAAATAGTCACAATCACACCAAAAGGTGAACAGTTTCACCAGCCTTGGTCATTTACTATTGTCTATAAATATATACGAAGTATTTATAGGTCCCAGCAATGTTTTAGACATCCTGGAGTATATATGAAACTCCTTGAAGAATGGTGTGTTGACAAGTGTCAGATAACTCTTGACAGCCCAGTGACATTTGATAAATGTCAGCAGTGCTGGAGGGAACCCTCCCTTTTTCAATGTCTGTCTATCTGTGTCTGTCTATCTGTTTGTCTGTTTGTCTATCTGTCTGTCTGTTTGTCTAGCTCTGCTTATATCTGTCTAACTCTGCTTATCTGTCTTTTTGTCTGCCTGTGTGTGTCTTTCCGTCTGCTTGTCTCAGTCTCAGAGTGTGTCTCGTAAGCCAACAGGTATTATACACGATGCATAAGTGACGATGCGTATTACGTACTTGCCAGTCATGCTTATTTTATGTCTTATATCTACAAGCATTGTATAGCACTTAGCCTGGAATTTTTGGGTTATCCTAGGTAATTTACACTATGTATAATAACTGTACTTATGTGTACATATGAGAGAGAGACAGAGATATAGGACATATAGATATAGATAGATATATAGACAGACAAAGATATAGACAGACAAAGATATAGACAGACAAAGATCTAGACAGACAAAGATATAGACAGACAAACATAAAGACAGACAAACAAAGACAGACAAAGATATAGACAGACAAAGATATAGACAGACAAAGATATAGACAGACAAAGCTATAGACAGATAGAGATATAGACAGATAGACAGAGTTATAGACAGATAGAGAGGCAGCCAGAGACAGCCAAAGCCAGCCAGCCTGCCGAATACATAAGAACATAAGAAAGAAGGAACACTGCAGCAGCCCTACTGGCCCATGCAAGGCAGGTCCATGTCACCCCCAGCTTAGACCAATGACCCACCTAGTCAGGTCACATCCTCTGAAGGAAGGAGCATGGCATCAGACCTAGTAGCACAAGCTAGTCAGGTCCAACTCACACCCACCCACAGCCACTCATGTATTTATCTAACCTATTTTTACTTTCCTCTTATAAGGGAGTGTTAATGCGACATGACATCATTGAATCCCTGGTGTTTGCCACACTATTTGCTCTAGCTGGCACTCAATTGAACTGGTGCTCCCACAAGGTACTAAGTAGTCCCAGATTTTTTTAATACTGCGCACACTGAGGGCACAGACCCATTCTCTCATGTCTAGGCGACTCAGGCCTATCGCACTAAATTTGAAGGAATGAAAAATAAAACGTAGATCTACGTTCGGAGCAGTACGCACGTGAGTGTATATCTATGTGTGGACAGTTTAAGGGTTAAGGAAGTAAATTCGTTCGGTAATGGCACTTGAGCAGCATTCTGGAACGAATTTTTGGCGAAAACCGAGGGACCACTGTACAGTTGTACCTCGAGTTTCGTACATAATTCGTTCCAGAAGGCTGTTCGAGTGCCGTTACCGAACGAATTTGTTCCCATAAGGAATAATGTAAATTAGATTAGTCCGTTTCAGGCCCCCAAAAATACACTTACAAAAGCACTTACAATAATACACTTACATAATTGTTCGAGTTATGAGCTGTATGAAACTCTGGGTACCATTGTACATTATACCCAAATGTAGGACCTAATTCCTAAATATTTTTTGTGTATCCATATGCTTTGGCACTACCATCCATATAATGGGTATGGGGTGCACAGTAAACTGTGGCAAAAGAAACAAATTTTTTTGTCCTTGATATCTTTAAAATTGATTTGTTTTATAGAAGTTATTATGAAAGGCTTTTCTTATTTTGTGTCGTGCCAAGTTGTATTTTTATCCATGTTCTAATAATAATTTTTCCTTGTAAAGTGACAATTATTCTTATTTTTGTAATAGCTATGCATGTCCTCTGCACTGAACAGGTCCCGGACCACGTGCTCCACCTCCCCCTGGTCACATTCAGAGGCCCATGCATCCTGGAGGCCCAGGTGGTCCACCACCAGGTCATGGTGGTCCACCTCCTCGTGGACCACCGCCCAACATGGGACCTCCACCTGGCCAACATGGTCCACCTCCACCCCGTGGACCTCCTCCTCCCATGGATCCAAGGGCACCACCACCCAGACCAGATTTTATACAGGGTATGTTCATATTTCAAAGAAATAATATTTCTTTATGCACTTCCTTTATGGTGGGTGAGATTTCAATACCAAAATAGTGTACATAGTGTTAAACATTAAAAGCAATTAAATAAACAGAAAAACAATAATTTCTTGGTTTCAGTAAATTGTAAAACATAAATATTGCATTTAGGCTGCAATTGCAGCCTAAATGTACCAGCAGTTCATAAAATAGTAAATTTTTATGAACTCATTTTAGTAAAAAATAAACTCATTCTATAAGAAATTTTTTTTTATCAAAATCTTCCCCAACCACACAGGAAGTTTTTTCTGGGTATCACACAATTTAAGGGTTAAAAGCTTGCTGGTGCAAACACAGCATTTAAAAATAGTTACAGTGGCCCCTCGATTAACGATCTTAATCCGTTCCAGGAGCTAGGCCTTAACACGAATTGCTCGTAATTTGAAACCTTATTTCCCATAAGAAATAATGTAAATACAATTAATCCATTCCACCCAAAAATATTCACAAAAAATACATTTTAATTATAGTTCTACATACACAAAATAACATTATTAACACTATGAATACTACTACATAATAATAAATAATAAAAAACAGATTAATAAATAACATTTACTTACCTTTATTGAAGAAAGTTGCAGGCATCTGGAAGATAGGGAGGACAGGGGGAGGGTGTTAGTGTTTGGAAGGGGAACCCCCCTCCATAAAGACTTTAGGTAACAAGTCTTTATCTAGGGTTACTTCCCTTCTTTTTCTTTTAATGCCACTAGGACCAGCTTGAGAGTCACTGGATCCCTGCCTCGAAAGATAACTGTCCAGAGTCCTCTGTTTCTGGCGCCTCTTTAACATTTTCCTGAAGTGCAACATGGCTCTGTCACTGAACTGGTTGCAGAGATGGCTTATTTCACCTTGCTCAGGGTGGTGTTTTTCAACACATGTCTGCACCTTAGTCCACATAGAACACAATTCCTTAATCTCTGAAGAAGTTACTACCTCACCCTGTCCATCCTTCTCCTCTGAATCAATTTCCTTAACTGTCGTCTGATGCTGTTCCTGATGAAGCTCTTTCAGCTCTTCAGTGGTTAGGACTACCATGTGGTCCTCCACCAACTCTTCCACATCCTCACCACTCACCTCCAACCCCAGGGACTTGCCCAAATCCACAATATCTTCCACAACAGGCACAGGGTCGTTGTACATCCTGGCAAGCTCACTCACACGTAAGCCACTCTCATATTTTTCTACAATCTCCTTCTTCACTTCGATGGTGTTCCTCACTTTCTTTACCACAGGGGTGCCACTAGGAAGCTTCTTTGAACCCATGGTGACTTATTTCACAGTGACAATCACTAAACCAGCAATAAACAGAGTAAATTTATTGTGAAATGTTTGAAAGAGCGTGCTGGGTAATGTTCTCTCAATGGTAAACAACGCTAGACTGGCGTCCTGCGCGCCTCACCGCGCAAGCGCAGGCAGGCGGACAGGTCTGGTACGGGCCGCTTCACGAGGGAATGGTCGCTACATGAGGGAAATATTTACCGAAAAAAAGCGCTCGTTACACGAATTCACCGCTATATGGAATCATCACTAGTTGAGGGACCACTGTACGTATCCTGCATAACTTATGACCTTGATGTTTAATGTAATTCCAATAACCTCCATTTGCTATGACAATTGTTAATAATGATTGTTAAAACAGAGTACAGTGGACCCCCGAGTTTCGAAAGGTTCTTACTTCGTAAACATCGTGTTTCGTAAGCTTTTTACGACTTCGAGAATCGTAAAACCGCTCGTGTTTCGTAACGTATTAGACCTGTCCGCCTGCTCCGCGCCTGCACGGGACGCAGGACGCCGCCAGTGAAGCGTTGTTTACCATTGAGAGAACATTACCTAGCGCGCTCTTTCAAACATTCACACTACATTTGGTGTTTTTTTTGGTGCTTTAGTGATTGTCACTGTGAAATAAGTCACCATGGGTCCAAAGAAGCTTCCTAGTGGCACCCCTGTGGTAAAGAAAGTGAGGAACACCATCGAACTGAAGAAAGAGATTATAGAAAAATATGAGAGTGGCGTACGTCTGAGTGATCTTGCCAGGATGTACAACAAAACCCCTTCTACTATCGGCTCTATCCTGGCAAAGAGAAATGAGATCAAGGAAGCTAATGTTGCAAAAGGGGTTGATATGTTAACGAAAAATAGATCGAAAACAGTGGATGAGGTTGAGAAGTTGTTGTTGGTGTGGATCCATGAAAACAGAGAGCGGGTGATAGTGTTTCCATGGCGATAATTTGTGAAAAGGCAAGGAAGTTGCACGCAGATCTTGTCAAGACAATGCCTGCAACCAGTGGTGAGGCAAGTGATTTTAAAGCCAGCAAAGGCTGGTTTGACAGGTTTAAGAAACGTAGTGGCATACACAGTGTTGTGAGGCATGGTGAGGCAGCCAGCTCAGACAAACGTGCAGCTGAAAAATTTGTGCATGAATTCCAGGGGTTCGTAGAGGCTGAACAATTCCTCCCCCAACAAGTGTTTAACTGTGATGAAACAGGCCTGTTTTGGAAGAAAATGCCCAACAGGACCTACATTACTCAGGAGGAAAAGGCACAGCCAGGACACAAGCCTATGAAAGACAGGCTAACTCTCATGTTTTGTTCTAATGCTAGTGGTGATTTTAAAGTGAAGCCTTTACTGGTGTATCACTATGAAAATCCCAGACCCTTCAAGAATCACAGTGTTGACAAGAATAATTTGTGTGGGCATTGGAAGGCTAACACCAAGGCATGGGTCACTACGGAGATTTTCAAGGAATTTGTGACTGGAGTGTTTGGCCCTACTGTGAAGAAATACCTCTTGGAAAAGAAATTGCCACTCAAGTGCCTCCTGATACTGGACAATACTCCTGCTCACCCTCACAACTTGCAAGAGTGTTTGTCTGACAAGTTTAATTTCATCAGAGTGAAGTTCTTGCCTCCTAACACCACTCCTCTCCTCCAGCCCATGGACCAGCAGGTCATTTCCAACTTCAAGAAATTGTACACCAAAGCACTGTTTGAAAAGTGCTTTGAAGTGACCTCGGACACTGAGTTGACCCTAAGAGAGTTCTGGAAAGATCACTTCAACATTGTGCAATGCATACGCCTTATAGGTAAGGCTTGGGAGGGAGTGACTTCCAGGACTTTGAACTCTGCTTGGAGACCATTGTGGCCAGGTTGTGTCCAATAGAGGGATTTTGAAGGATTTGAGGCTGACCCTGACCTTGACCCTGACGACCCTGTGCCTGTTGTGGACTCTATTGTGGCATTGGGGAACAACCTGGGGTTGGAGGTGAGTGGTGAGGATGTGGAAGAGTTGGTGGAGGCCCACAGGGTAGAGCTAACAACTGAAGAGCTGCAAGAGCTTCATCTGGAACAGCAACAGACCACAGCTGAGGTTATTGCTTCAAAGGAGGAGGGTGAGAGACAGAAGGAGGTGCCCTCTTCAGTGCTTAAGGAGATGTGTACAAAGTGGAATGAGTTGCAGACATTTGTTGAAAGACACCACCCTGAGCAAGCTGAAATGAGCCTTCTGTGCAGCCACTTCAGTGACAGAGCCATGTCGCACTTCAGGAAAGTGTTGAAGGGTCGCCAGAAACAGAGGACTCTGGACAGTTACTTCACCAGGCAGGGGTCTGGTGACTCTCAAGCTGGTCCTAGTGGCATTAAAAGACCAAGAAGGGAAGTAACCCCAGAGAGGGCTTTGACACCTGAAGTCCTTTTAGAGGGGGATTCCCCTTCCAACCACTAACTCTCTGCCCCTTTCAGCAACTCTACCTTCCAGATGCCTGCAACTCTTCAATAAAGGTAAGTAAATGTATATATACAGTGGTCCCTCGGTTTTCGTGTTTAATCCGTTCCTGAGGGATGCACTAAAACTGAAACACACGAAAACCGAAGCCATTTTCCCCATAAGAAATAATGGAAATTCAATTAATCCGTTTCAGACACCCAGGAGTATTAACAAAAAATATTTTTTGAGATTAAATATAGATTTACATACAGAAAAGAATAACAAATAAATATAAAGCACTAATAACATGTATAAATGAACATTTAACATCACACTTACTTTTATTGGCGACTCTTGTTGGTGTATGGAAGATGGAGAGGAGAGAGGGAGGCGAGTTTATTGTTGGGAGGCAGGACAAAATGCTTCAATTTGACACTAATATCAGCTCTACGGCTTATTTATCTATCACAATTCATCTAATATGACATAATAAACAATATAAATAACATAAAAACGTGATATACACTCTAGAATGAATAAAATGTGTGTCTCATTACGAATGTGGTGGCGGGCATACTCGGTCCAGCTATGAAAACATCTTCCTATTCTTTCCTCCTTCAGACGCATTAGTATAAGAGAAAACGGAGTTTGTAATGCTAACTGCATTAGATCACTTATTTCCAGTCGCTTCAAGGTGAACAGGAATCATTCCTGTCCAGACTGGCTGGTAACAACAACAACAACAGCAGCAGCAGCAGCAGCAACAACAACTGGTTTATTGACAAAACTACCGAAACTTCTACACTCTCATTCTCTCTCGTTTATTCATTTAATCTTGTTTACTCGCCTCTCACTCTACATTAAGACTGCCTCTTACCACCACTGCCTCTCACCACCACTGCCTCTCATCACCACTGCCTCTCACCACCACTGCCTCTCACCACCACTGCCTCTCACCACCACTGCCTCTCACCACCACTGCCTCTCACCACCACTGCCTCTCACCACCACTCCCTCTCACCACCACTGCCTCTCACCACCAGTCTCACCACCACTGCCTCTCATCATCATTGCCTCTCACCACCACTGCCTCTGACCACCACTGCCTCTGACCACCACTGCCTCTTACCACCACTGCCTCTCATCACCGCCTCTACCACAGCTTCTTTCCAGTCGCTTCAAGGTGTGAACAGAAACCATTCCTGTCCAGGCTGGCTGGTAACAACAACAGCAGCAGCAGCAACAACAACAACAACTGGTTTGTTGACAAAACTACCGAAACTTCTACACTCTCATTCTCTCTCGTTTATTCATTTAATCTTGTTTACTCACCTCTCACTCTACATTAAGACTGCCTCTTACCACCACTGTCTTTCATCACCACTGCCTCTAACACTGCCTCAACCAACAAACAAGCACCACTGCCTCTCATCACCACTGCCTCTCACCACCATTGCCTCTCATCACCACTGCCTCTCATCACCACTGCCTCTCACCACTGCTCATCACCACTGCCTCTCAACACCACTGCCTCCCATCACCACTGCCTCCCATCACCACTGCCTCATCACCACTGCCTCTCATCACCACTGCCTCTCACCACCACTGCCTCTCACCACCACTGCCTCTCATCACCACTGCCTCTCATCACCACTGCCTCTCACCACTTTGCTACGATTTCTTTCTTTAATTCTATGGTGTTCCTCACTTTCTTTACCAAAGGACTGACACTAGGAGCTATCTTTGGGCCCGTAGTGGCTTATTTAGCAGTCACACACAATAATCAAGGGCCAAAAACAATGGATTGTTAAGAAATGTTTTGTATGAACTCGCAGGATAATGTTCACTCAACCAGAAACAATGCTACACTGCCTGAGAATGTGCGTGGGAGGCGGGCTTGCGGGCTTTGTATGTGCGCTGGGCACTGGACAGGGTTCCGGACCGAGCACGAAAACAGAGGGAACACACGAAAACAGAGGGCAATTTTCCACGAAAAAACTACACGAAAACTGAAATACACGAAAACAGAGATACACGAAAACGGAGGGACCACTGTATATATATTGTTTTTAATTTAGTATGTGAATATTTTTTTGTGGAACGGATTAATTGTAGTATTTACATTATTTCTTATGGGAAATAATGGTTCGAATTTTGAAAACTTTGTGTTAAGTACTAGCTCCTGGAACGGATTAATTACGATACTCGGGGGTCCACTGTATTGTTTCTCTAGCACAATACTGTGATATGTTCATGCTGGTAGTGAGAAAAAAATCATTATCAGTGTTGCTTGATTTGTTAAAAGAAATTTTTACTTATATGAAGCTGTATAACCCATACGGGTTCAGCATTTTTTTTTTTTTTAATATATGTAATGAAACCTGTCAGCCGGACTTAAGTTCTGGAGGGAAGAAATACAGTGTCTGCATTTTGAAGGTAAGAGGCGAGGATATTACACTTCAGAGGGTTATTTGAATTGTGATGTCTGTGCACTTTCAGCAAGATAGCTGATGAATGGTGAATGTGTTTCCTTTCTTGGCTGGTGTGTTAAAAATACAATAATAATAATAATAATAATACTTTTCTAAAAATAAATATTATTACTCTTTTTTTTTTATCACACTGGCTATCTACCACCTAGGTAGGGTGACCTAAAAAAGAAACATTCACCATCATTCATTCTATCATCACTGTCTTGCCAGAGGTGTGTAAAACATTTTTTCCAGTGATACAGTTGGTATACATTTCTTGAGACTTTTCTTATACTGTTATTATGTTGGTAGGCAAAACAGAGTACTGATAAAGATTTAAAGTGAAAGCACCTGGTAAGAAATAGAAATTTTGCCTCAATGAACTTTTCAATACCAGATTTGATAAATGTTGGTAAAGTCATATTTTATTTATCTCTGTAATACGTACAGTGGACCCTCGCTATTCGAACACTCCAAAACTCACCCTCATTCCAGAATGCTGTTCAAGTGCTGTTACCAAACGAATTTATTCCCATATGGAATGATGTAATTAGATTAGTCCATTTCAGACCCCCAAAAATACACTTATAAAAGCACTTGCAATAATAAACTTACATAAAAGGGGGAGTTTTGGAGTGTTCGAATAGCGAGGGTCCACTGTACATGGCATTTCCTCTACACTGCTGTATGACACTTGTTGTTTACTGCTTAGTTTTGATTGTAATAATGATAATAACTCTATTATCATAGTAGGTTGGTAGACAGCAACCATTCGGGAAGGTATTACCGTCCTACCAAGTGAGTGTAAAAAAGGAAGCCTGTATTTGTTTTACATGATGGTAGGATTGCTGGTGTCTTTTTTTTCTGTCTCATAAACATGCAAGATTTCAGGTACATCTTACCACTTCTACTTACATTTAGGTCACACTACACATACATGTACACGTTTATGTTTACACACTCATCTGAGTTTTTCTTTGATTTTATCTTAATAGTTCTTGTTCTTATTACTTTTCCTTTTATATCCATGGGGAAGTGGAATAAGAATCTTTCCTCCGTAAGCCATGCTTGTTGTAAAAGTCAACTAAAATGCCGGGAACAATGGGCTAGTAACCCCTTTTCCTGTATAACTTACTAAAAAGAAAAAGAAGAAAACCGTCAAAGTGGGATGTTTGAATATGCGTGGTTGTTGTGCGAATGATAAGAAAGAGATGATTGTGGATGTTATGAATGAGAAGAAACTGGATGTCTTGGCCTTAAGTGAAACAAAGCTGAAGGGGGTAGGAGAGTTTCAGTGGGGAGAAATAAATGGGATTAGGTCAGGGGTTTCAAACAGAGTTAGAGCTAAAGAAGGAGTAGCAATAATGTTGAAGGATAAGTTATGGCAGGAAAAGAGGGAATATAAATGTATCAATTCAAGGATTATGTGGTGTAAAATAAGGGTTGGATGGGAAAAGTGGGTTATAGTAAGTGTTTATGCACCTGGAGAAGAGAGAAGAGTATAGGAGAGAGAGAGATTCTGGGAAATGTTGAGTGAGTGTGTGGGGAGTTTTGATCCAAGTGAGAGAGTACTTGTGGTTGGGGATCTCAATGCTAAAATGGGTAAAAATGTTGTGGAGTTAGTAGTAGGTAAATTTGGGGTGTCAGGGGTTAATGAAAATGGGGAGCCTTTAATTGAGCTATGTGTAGAAAGAGGTTTTGTAATAAGTAATACATATTTTATGAAAAAGAAGATAAATAAGTATACAAGGTATGATGGGTAGGCTTCAGGATGTACATGTTTATAGAGGGGCAACAGATATATCGGATCATTATTTAGGTGTAGCTACAGTTAGAGTAAGAGGTAGATGGGACATAAGGAAAATGACAACAGCAAGTAAGAGAGAGATGAAAGTGTATAAACTAAGGGAGGAGAAAGTTAGGGTGAGATATAAGCAACTTTTGGCAGAAAGGTGGGTAAATGCAAGTATGAATAGTGGGGGGTTGAAGAGGGTTGGGATTGTTTTAAAAATGCAGTATTAGAATGTGGGGCAGAAGTTTGTGGCTATAGGAGGGTGAGTGCAGGAGGAAAGAGGAGTGATTGGTGGAATGATGAAGTAAAGGGTGTGATACAAGAGAAAAAGGTAGCTTATGAGAGGTTTTTACAAAACAGAAGTGTTGTAAGAATAGCAGAGTATATGGAAAGTAAAAGAAAGGTGAAGAGTGCAAAAGGAGAGCAGATGAAAGAGTGGAAGAGAGACTGTCAAGAAATTTTGCGGAAAATAAGAAAAAATTTTGGAGTGAGATAAACAAGTTTAAGAAAGCCTATCGAACGAATGGATTTGTCAGTTAAAAACAGAGTAGGGGAGTTAGTAGATGGGGAGCTGGAGGTATTGGGTAGATGGCGTGAATATTTTGAGGAACTTTTTAATGTCAATGAAGAAAGGGAGGCGGTAATTTCATGCACTGGTCAGGGAGGTATAACATCTTTTAGGAGTGAGGAAGAGCAGTATGTGAGTGTGGGGGAGGTGCGTGAGGCATTACGTAGAATGAAAGGGGGTAAAGCAGCAGGAACTGACGAGATCATGACAGAAATGTTAAAAGCTGGGCGAGATATTGTGTTGGAGTGGTTGGTATTTTTGTTTAATAAATGTATGAAAGAGGGGAAGGTACCTAAGGATTGGCAGAGAGCATGTATAGTTCCTTTATATAAAGGGAAGGGTGACAAAAGAGATTGTAAAAATTATAGGGGAATAAGTTTACTGAGTATACCAGGTAAAGTATATGGTAGGGTTATTATTGAAAGAATTAGAGGTAAGACAGAGGGTAGGATCGCAGATGAGCAAGAAGGTTTTAGAGTTGGTAGGGGATGTGTAGATCAAGTGTTTACATTGAAGCATATATGTGAACAGTATTTAGATAAAGGTAGGGAAGATTTTGTTGCATTTATGGATTTAGAAAAAGCATATGATAGAGTGGATAGTGGAGCAATGTGGCAGTTGTTGCAAGTGTATGGAACAGGTAGTAAGTTACTAAATGCTGTAAAGTGTTTTTATGAGGATAGTGAGGCTCAGGTTAGGGTGTGTAGGAGAGAGGGAGATTACTTCCTGGTAAAAGTAGGTCTTAGACGGGGATGTGTGAAGTCACCATTGTTGTTTAATATACAGTGGACCCCCGGTTTTCGTAATTAATTCGATCCAGAATGCTGTTCAAGTGCTGTTACCTAACGAATTTGTTCCCATAAGGAATAATGTAAATTAGATTAGGCCTTTTAGACCCCCAAAAATACACTTACAAAAATATACTTGCATAATTGTTCGAGTTTGGAGCATTACGAAAACCGGGGGTCCACTATATTTATAGATAAGGTTGTAAAAGAAGTAAATGCTAGGGTGTTGGGGAGGCGTGGGATTAAATTATGGGAATCAAGTACAAAATGGGAGTTGACAGTTACTTTTTGCTGATGATACTGTGCTTATAGGAGATTCTAAAGAAAAGTTGAAGAGGTTAGTGGACGAGTTTGGGAGGGTGTGTAAAGGTAGAAAGTTGAAAGTGAACAAAGATAAGAGTAAGGTGACGAGGGTATCAAACGATTTAGATAAAGAAAAATTGGATATCACATTGGAGAGAGGGAGTATGGAAGAAGTGAATGTTTTCAGATATTTGGGAGTTGACTTGTCAGCAGATGGTTTTATGAAAGATGAGGGTAACCGTAGAATTGATGAAGGAAAAAACGTGAGTGGTGCGTTGAGTTATCTGTGGAGACAAAATATGTTATCTATGGAGGCAAAGAAGGGAATGTATGAAAGTATAGTGGTACCAACACTCTTATATGGGTTTGAAGCTTGGGTTGTAAATGCTGCAGCAAGGAGGCAGCTGCAAGCAGTGGAGATGTCTGTCTAAGGGCAATGTGTGGTGTAAATATTATGCAGAGAATTCGGAGTGTGGAAATTAGGAAGTGGTGTGGAGTTACTAAAACTATTAGTCAGAATGCTGAAGAGGGGTTGTTGAGGTGGTTTGGTCATTTAGAAAGAATTGATCAAAGTAGAATGACTTGGAGAGCGTATAAATCTGTAGGGGAAGGAAGGAGGGGTAGGGGTCGTCCTCGAAAAGGTTGCAGGGAAGGGGTAAAGGAGGTTTTGTGGGCGAGGGGCTTGTACTTCCAGCAATCGTGTGTGAGCATGTTAGATAGGAGTGAATGGAGACGAATGGTTTTGGGACCTGACGAGCTGTTGGAGTGTGAGCAGGGTAATATTTAGTGAAGGGATTCAGGGAAACCAGTTAATTGATTTAGTTGGACTTGAGTCCTGGAAATGGGAAGTACAATGCCTGCACTTTAAAGGAGGGGTCTGAGATAGTGACAGCTGGGAGAGCATTTTTAGAAATAGGATAGGCTAAAAAAAAAATTTTTAGAGCCAGTACTTACCGAGATATAAGCCCGCGAAGTTAGTGCTAAATGATGTGGTGTCGGCAACATGGAGCACTACTGCTTGCAGAAGCAATAAACATTTATCGTTTTTTCAATTCTTTTCCATTTTCTGTTGTTTTCAATATATGATAATAATGTTTTGATGCAGATCTTTTGATTTCATTGCCAATTCTTGTTTAGACAAATTTTTGGTACTGAATTAGTAATCATACTGTAACTAACACACATGTTCACACTGATAAATGAATTTGTACACCTGGTTCAATCACTTACTTTCTTCTTCTTCTTTCAACACGTCGGCCGTTTCCCACCAAGGCGGGGTGGCCCAAAAGGAAAACGAAAGTTTCTCCTTTTACAATTAGTAATATACACAGAAGAAGGGGTTACTGCCCCTTGCTCCGGCATTTTAATCGCCTCTTACGACACGCATGACTTACGGAGGAAGAATTCTGTTCCACTTCCCCATGGAGATAAGAGGAAATAAGAACAAGAACTAGTAAGAAAATAGAAGAAAACCCAGAGGGGTGTGTATATATATATGCTTGTACATGAATGTGTAGTGTGACCTAAGTGTAAGTAGAAGTAACAAAACATACCTGAAATCATGCATGTTTATGAGACAGAAAAAAGACACCAGCAATCCTACCATCATGTAAAACAAATACAGGCTTTCGTTTTACACTCACTTGGCAGGACGGTAGTACCTCCCTGGGCGGCTGCTGTCTACCAACCTACTACCTAGGAATCACTTACTATTGTTTACATATACAGTGGACCTGGCTAACGTTCTTAATCCGTTCCAGGAGCTAGAGCTTTAGCCGAAAAACGTTATCCGAAGCCTTATTTCCCATAAGAAATAATGTAAATACAATTAATCCGTTCCTGATATCCAAAAATATTCACAAAAAAATAATTTTTAAAGAATAACTATAGTTTTACATACAGAAAACACACATAAATACTACATACAATTTAAAATTTATAAATAAATAATGAAATAAACATTTAAACTAACATTTACTTACCTTTAATGAAGAGACTTGCTGGCATCGGGAAGATAGGGAGGACAGGGGCAGGGCTTAGTGTTTGGAAGGGAAATCCTCACTCCCTGCACTACTGCTACACTCCCTGTATGCTTGCTACACTCCTTTCATGCCTGTTACACTCCCTGCATGCCTGCTACACTCCTTGCATGCCTGCTACACTCCCTGCATGCCTGCTACACTTCTTGCATGCCTGTTACACTCCTTGCTTGCCTTCTACACTCCCTGCATGCCTGCTACACTCCCTGCATGTCTGCTACACTCCCTGCATGCCTGCTACACTCTCTGCATGCCTGCTACACTCCCTGCATGCCTGCTACACTCCCTGCATGCCTGCTACACTCCTGCATGCCTGCTACACTCCCTGCATGCCTGCTACACTCCCTGCATGCCTGCTACACTCCCTGCATGCCTGCTACACTCCCTGCATGCCTGCTACACTCCCTGCATGCCTGCTACACTCCCTGCATGCCTGCTACACTCCTTGCATGCCTGCTACACTCCCCGCATGCCTGCTACACTCCTTGCATGCCTGTTACACTCCTTGCTTGCCTTCTACACTCCCTGCATGCCTGCTACACTCCTGCATGCCTGCTACACTCCCTGCATGCCTGCTACACTCCCTGCATGCCTGCTACACTCCCTGCATGCCTGCTACACTCCCTGCATGCCTGCTACACTCCCTGCATGCCTGCTACACTCCCTGCATGCCTGCTACCTCCCTGCATGCCTGCTACACTCCTTGCATGCCTGCTACACTCCCTGCATGCCTGCTACACTCCCTGCATGCCTGCTACACTCCCTGCATGCCTGCTAAACTGTGTTTTTGTTGTACATCCTGACAAGCTCACCCACACGTACGCCACTCTCATATTTTTCAACAATCTCCTTCTTCAGTTCGATGGTGTTCCTCACTCTCTTTAGCACAGAGGTGCCACTAGGAAGCTTCTTTAGACCCATGGTGACTTATTTCACAGTGACAGTCACTAAATCACCAAAAAGACACCAAATGTATTGTGAATGCTTGAAAGAGCACGCTGGGTATTGTTCACTCAAGTGTAAACAACGCTGGACTGGCGTCCTGGGAGGAGGTGCGCAAGCCCAGAGCGGACAGACAGGTCTGGTACGTAACGTTAGCTGAGTAAATAACGCTAGCCGAAAAAAATATTGAACGTAAAAAGCAACCTTTAGCCGAAAAAAACGTTATCTGGAATGAACGTTAGCCGGGGGTCCACTGTACAGTGGTACCTCGAGTTACGATATTTTTTCGTTCGAGAATGCTGTTCAAGTGCCATTACCAAACGAATTTATCCCCATAAGGAATAATGTAAAATAGACTAGTCCTTTTACACCCCCAAAAATATACTTACAAAAGCATTTAAAAAAATAAACTTGCATAAAAGGGCGATTTTGGGGACCATCGTAACTCGAGGTACCACTGTATATACAAGGTATTTACAGGTCCCATTTATGTTTCTAGAAGTCCACCACTGTATGATACTCTAAGAAGCATGGGTTCATACAGAGTGCCACCCACATTGCTGACACATGTATCATGTGTCTTTTCGCACTAGGGTCGCTGTTTACTGTAAGCACAAACAACACACATTTTCTGAGAGTACTTCTTCTTTGGAGTAGATGGTAATGGTATCAGGCAGTGACAGTTAGGGATTATTCGGTTGGGCACTTCCCTTCTGGTTGTGGAGTGACAGGTCGCTGTTGTGGGGTGACAGATCGCTGTGGAGTGGCAGGTATAGGTGTGGTACCATACTTTCTCGCTAT